>PVKA01003637.1:0-17728 GCA_004027165.1 Ctenomys sociabilis | reverse complement strand
TGAACCTGTGACACGTGGCCTGCAGCAGTCTGTTTGTTATCATTGAAAGCTCTGAAAGGCTCCTACCTGTCACATTCTGTGTTATAAAGGATTTATTAATGGTTTATACTTCTAGGTTTTATATTGAGAACTATAATTTAGTTTGAATTATTTTTAAAAGAAACTATGAGGTTTAAGTCAAGGTTCATTATTTTGAGTAGAGATGCTCAGTTGTTCCAGCAGCATTTGTTGAAAACACTTTCCTTTTCTATGGAAATTATTTTGCAGTTTTGTTAAAAATGAACTGGTTGTATATGTGTGGGTCAAGTTTGTGACTTTCTGTTCCATCCTTTCTTCCAGTTGCCCTTTATCTTGTTTGGTGGAGCTTTATAGTAATTCATAAAATGGTGCTGTGATTCCTCCAATTCTGTTGTTCTTTTTCAAAATCATTTTAGCTATTTTAGTTCCTTTGATTTTCTTCATAAAATTTATTCATTTGATTTATTTATTTTATTGAGAAACAAATAATGTGATAGTTTTAAAACCGATTAGTATGACAGTTTAAATAATAAATATATTGCATATTGTTGTCTTAGTGGTTATTCATTGTACAAGATGTAGACATGATAGTTAATATTTACAAACATCCTATGGCATTTAAATTAGACTTTTTTTTGCTTATAAGGAGAAAGTTTTAGTGGTTTGGATAGAAACTACTCAATATTCTTTATAGGCAGAGCCTAATCCAGAGTAAAGCTCAAACTCTCTTTGATTCTGTGAAAGGTAACAGAAATAACAAAGCTGCAAAAGAAAATTTCAAAGCTAGTAACGGTTAAGTCTTGAGGTATAAGGATTAAAACTACTACACCATAACATGAAAATGCAAGGCAAAGTAGCACGTGTAGTTGTAAAAGGTATAACAAGTTATTCAAGAGATCTAACTAAGATCATTGGTAAAAATGGCTATGGTAAACAATTTTCAATGTATGCCCAAGAATGCCATTTTTGAAGAAGATGCTTTCTCTAGAACCTTCAGAGTTAGTCTTTCATGTCTGGCTTAAAAGAGCAGGCTATATTAATAGGAGCTGACGACATGGTCAGTATGCATTGACCATTCCAAAAATGATAGGGCGTTTAGGGTTATACTAATTCTATACTGCCTGTGCTCTATAAATGGAAGAATAAAGTGTAGGTGGGTCCAGGATATCAGTTTACAGCGTGGCTTACCCATGTTTGCTCCTCATCAGAAAAAAAAAAAAAATTCCTTTCCAAAGGCATACTCACTGATAATGCGGCTGATAACCCAAGAGCATTCATGTGGATGGATACAGGAGGAAATTCATGTAATTTTCATGCCTGTCACCACATCCACTCAGGAGCCCATGGATCATGGAGTAATTTTAATGTATTTGGTACAGAGTCTTACTATGCAGCTCGGACTCATAGTGATACTCCTGTTTTCAGCCTCCCCAGCATTAGGATTATAGGACTGTACCACCATGCCAGGTCTCAGTGGCCAGCTAAGCATGCCTGGGGGTAGGACTGACACTTTATGTAGTGCTGAGGATCCGAACCCTGGTCCCTGTGCTTAGTCTGCTGAGCTCTCTCACCAGCCCTACACTTTCAAATAATTTTATTTAAGAAATGCATTTTGTAAGGCTATAGATGTCATGGGAGTGATTCTTGTAATGAACCAGCAAAGTAAATTAAAAATAGTCTAGAATGACTTACCTATTCTAGATGCCATTAAGAACATTGCATGATTTATGAAAAGAGGTTAAAAAAATTATTAACCTGAGTTGGGAAGTAGTTGATTCTATTTTTTATTTTTATTATTTTTGTGTGTGTGTGTGGTATTGGGGATCCATCTTAGGACCCTGTGCTGCACTATGAGGGCTTCAACATGAAAGTAAAAGAACTACAGATATGGCAGAGAAATAGTAAGGAAATCAGATTTAAAAGGAAACTTGAAAATGTGACTCAGTTGCTGTAATCTCATAATAAAACTTTAATAGATAAGGAATTTTTCTTAAGGACAAGAGGTGAGTGTAGTTTCTTTTGACAGAATTTACTCCCAGTGTACACTTTATTCACAACAAAAGATTTATAATTATATATCTCTAATTAATCAACCAGTGGCAGTTTGTAAGTGTTAACTGGTGATGAAATAAATTCTGTAGTTGGTAAAATGCTCAGCATAACATACAACAGAGAAATCTTTTGTTAGTCAGTTCATGTAACAATATCACTGATGTATTTTTCATTTTCTTACTTTAAGAAAATTTATAGCCACCTTCACCTTCAGTCACTTACTGCCCTTGAGCAGTCAGCAGGTATTAACATCAAGGCAAGATAGTAAAAATAGTATGGCTTGTTGAAGTGGATAATTATTAGCATTAGCAATAAAATATTTTTAAAAAATTAGATTATAATATTATGGTATATATTTGGTTTTTAATCTACTGATTGGGGTGGTACACACTTATAAGGCTGAGACAGGAGGATCACTGTGAGTCTGAACTTATTTATTTGTATCCAATAAATAAGTAAATAAACGGTTTATTAAAATAAAATTCTTAGGACTAAGAAGGTACTCAGAGTACTCAAAGAGTTCTTTCCTCACTTGCCTGCATTCAATCTCCAGCAACATGCATGTATGCGTGTGCACGCATGCACACACACATGCACGCACACATGCACACACACACACACACACACACAGTTTTGTTTTTGTTTGTTTTTTTTTTTGTGGAACTGGGGATTGAACTCAGGCCCTGTGCTTGGCCCCCAATATAAATTGACAAATGAAGCTGGCAGGATTTTTTTTTTTTTTTTTGCAGAACTGGGGCTTGAATTCAGGTCCTTGTACTTGCCAAGCAAGTGCTTGTTCTACTGAGCTATCTCCCTGGCCTCACACAGCAATATGTTGAACACTCACATTTTACATGACCTTTGCACCCAGTCATTGGTAGCTATCATAAGTTTTGAGGCATTAAACAATCTGCTACTGAAAGATGAATGAGTATTAAAAAATGAAAAATTATGAGTAAAGAGGACTGTGTAGAATATTTTGGTAGATTGTATTATAGTAGCTGTGTGTATAACCAAACTCTTAAGCAAGACAGAAACCTCCAGTTTTCATGCACTAATTATCTAGATAAGTCAATTAAAATCATTAGTAATTTTGAGTCTTGTCATTTGGATATTAGCCATAGTAGATGTTACAAAAACTAGCACTGTATATCCGTGCACTAGGACACATCCCTGGGACACCCTACTAGCATAGAGTACAAAAAGGCAATAGGAGAATCGTAATGGTTTGAATGAAAAATGTCTCTCAAAAGACAAGGGTTCAAAGGCAGAGTTTTTGGAAGGGGACTAGACCATGAAGTCACTACCTCATCTATTTACCAATGATGAGCTTATAGCTGAATGGGCTGGTAGAAGGTAGAGTCAAGAAGTAGAAGTTGGAGGAAGTAGATCACTGGTGGTGCGTCTTAAGTGTCTGTAGCACCTTCCTTTCTCAGTGGTCTTTCCTTGCTGTTTCCTGGCTCCTGTGAGCTTGACATCTTTTATCTGTCATGCTCTTCTACATGATGTGTCTGCCTTAGAGTCAACCAATCATGGACTGAATTCTCCAAAACCACTGAAACCATGAATCGGAGATAAACCTTTTCCATTTTAAATTGTGTGTCAGGTATTTGATCAGAGCAACAAAAAGCTGATTAATACAGGAATTCAATAAAGAAGCACTAAGAAGGTCTCCAAAGATTTTATTTGTCAGTGATAACTCCCAGGAAACAAAGGACATATCTGGGGATAATAGGTTTTGGTTATACCTGTCCCTAATAGTGCTGTTGAAGCAGTTTTTAAAATGAAGCCATTTTAATTCTAGTAGCAAGGAGGAATAAAAAGCTGTCAGGACTTGGCTTCCTGTTTACGTTTTTCTCAATGTTGGGGCATCATAGAAGGTGTGCATAGCATTATGATACCATTGCATGTGGTAGGACTGTCCTTATGATGTCCCTTTGCTTCTATCACAAATATTACATATTTGTTTCTCTTGTTTCTAGGAGTACTGTTTATTACATTAATAGGTTATTTTTCTTTCAATCTGGACTATTCCAGTTATCCCTAATCTGGTTCTGTCTTTACTAGTACTTTCATTTCAATCTATATTTATGTGACAGCTCTATATTCAATTATCTTTTTTATTGTCTCTCAAAAACTATTTTACTACCATTTCCTGCTGAATAAATTAATATCTAGGTTTCTGCTCAAGTCTTTTGCAGATCTGCAGTCAGTTGTACCCCACAATTACTGTATATATTATCTATATTCCAACCAAGTTAAAGTGCTTACTGTACTCTGAATATATTTTCTTTTCTTTCTTTTTTTTTTTCTTTTTTTTTTTTTTTTGGTGGAACTGGGGATTGAACTCAGGCCCTTGCACTTGCCAGGGAAGTGCTTGTTCCACTGAACTATCTCCCCAGCCCCTTATATTTTATTTTTTATGTGCATGTGTATGTGAGAAAGAGAAAGGAAGAGAGAGACAGAGAGAGAGAGAGAGAGGAAAGAGGAGAGATTGATTGATTGATTGATTGAGATATTGAGATTTTACTTGCCTAGACTGTTCTCCCAGACCACAGCATTCCTTTGATGCTGATTATTATCGCTAATAGGGTAATTGAGAGAACACAGTCTTCCGTTAACCTCTTCAAGCCGTATTGTTTCCTTAAACAGGATTTAAAATTTGCCCTATTTCCTCTACTATATGCCCTACAAATCAGTAAACTGTTAAGCCACATGGCTTTGAGCCCTCTATAAATAACATCTAACATGATGTTTTATGTATTAACACTCAATAGTTAAATGAATATTAGAGTCATTTAATGAATTTTTAAGAAAAGACAATATACTGATTCTTAATGCTGTACTGAGTAATTTTATGGATTCATTCTTATATGTTTTATGTTTAAGCTGACTTAAATATTGAGACTTTTGAGCATTTTCATATGCTGAGTGATAATTAACACAATTTAAAATATAGAATACATATGAAATGTGAATTTATTTTGTAATGACTTATTATGTGACATAAAAGTTCGTACATTTTAGCTCTTTTATTTTTTTTTTTGGCAGAACTTGGGATTGAACTCAGGCCCTTGTACTTGCCAGGCAAGTGCTTACTCTATTGAGCCATCTCCCCCCCAAAAAAATTCTTATATTTTAGCCCTCTAAAGTATTACTGAATAATTGAGAAAGAAGTTATATGTGCTAAATTATGTTTCGTTTCTTTCCTAATCTTTTCAAGATTCATGAATAGAGCACACAGAAATTATTTTTGTTAAAGTAAGGAAGTGTTACTTTGACTTCAATATTTATCATTATCTGTCAAGACTGCTATATTAGTTATTTCTTACTATGTTATTCCAAGACCTGTAGGCTTATAACACCAGTTATATTTGTTCCCAAATCTGTTGATCAGCGATTTGAGGTTGAATTAACCAATCATTTCTCCTACTAGTTGTGCCAATATTATACTAAGTTTCATACTAAGGTTGGCCTGGATGATCCAAGATGACCTCATGTACAAGTAGGCAGACTGATATTGGTAATCACTTTGACCTTGACTGAAAAAAGAACTCTGAAACAGTTTCTGAAGATTGAAGTCACAGAAAGTTAGTTAAAATTGGAAAGGCTCGCTCTGTGTTTTTTCACTGCCACTGGAATTAACACCCACAGCCCTCAAATAATTTCTTGGCATTTCAAATGAATTCTGTGGATTTCTTTCAGAAAAATGGTTATTTTGCATGACTTGTTCTTGGAGGAAGGCAGTACAGTATATTGAAGGGAGAATTTGAAGTCCCAGTACATGGAGATTGGAATCCTAGCCTTCCTCACTAATTTTATTTGCAATCTTTTGCACAATACTTAATTTATTTCACTAGGACTTGGTGTTATCTACGTGGTTAGTAGCTTTTTAACACAAATTAAGGAGTCAGTAAATACTTTGACCTATCTGCTGCTTCTCATTTGTTATTAGCAAGAATTTTTCCTGCTAATTAACAACTAGTTGAAGGTTAGTACTATGATCAGTGACAATACTATGACTTAGGTTTTATAACTCATAGTGTTGTATAACTGAGCATTTTAGATGGAAGTAACTATTTCTTATTGTATACCTTAATTCTAAATAATATAGTCTTCCAAAAATATATATATTTCATGAAAAGAAAAACTTGTGTATTTTAATACTAAACTTATTGTGACATCATGATTAATGCAAGTTATCTTTGGGCTCTACAACTACAAGAAGTATTCAAAATGGTAGTTGTGAACTTACAGACATTTATTAATATGCACAACTGCTGCTCAGGTAACCTTGGTCACTAATATTGCTGCACGTGCATTTTCATTTTTTCTCTGAGGGCTGGCAGAATAGTGGGTTTTCTGCAATATGTGACATCTTCTAGGGTCTCCCATATGAGGGTAATATGAACTGTTGAAAAGACATCATTCTACTTTTCTTTTCCTAAAATGTATATCAGTTTATTGACAGACTCTTCAGTTTGTTTAGTATAGTTTTTAAAATCTTATTTTGTTTTGTTTTATTTATTTTGTAGTTTAGGGAAAGGTATTTAGGGTCTCACTGCTAGATGGGACTCATAGTGATCCACCTGTTTGTAGCCTCCCAAGAGCTGGGATTACAGGCATGCACCCCCCCCCCAGTCTCACTTGCCACCTGCCCTGGGGGTGAGGCGGGCAGGGCAGGCCCAGGGATTGCACCCTGGGCCCTTGTACCTGCTTGTAGGTGCTTTAATCTGCTGAACTATTTGGCCAGCCCTAAAATCCTATTTTATGATGATAAGCAAAAAACAAAGGAAACTATAAAAGTATGTTTACAAATAACTTTATCACAACCACAAGCAAAAATTGGAAGAAAACATTTCAGAATTATTTGCAGATTTATAAACATTAATCTTTTTTCCAAATATTTAAAATAGAATGCATCCTTCTACAACAGGAATCAATAGTACTATTATATGTATCTTCCAAAGGTATCCATGCTCTGAGACAAGGTTACACAATTTTGTGAAAGATTCACCCATTCTCATATTGAATCTACAATTGAATCTACAATTTCAGAGTTTTTTAAGAAATAATGGGGGCCAGGGAGATGGCTCAGTGGAATAAGCACTTCCCTGGCAAGCGGATAGACCTGAGTTCAATCCCTGGTTCCACGAAAAAAAAAAGAAATAATGGGACTGTTAAAGTTTTTTAATCACCTCTCCTGGTTTCTTAAATCTAAATTTATGTTACAATGTAACCGGTAGCCAAGGTTTTAACTATGATAGTCTTTAATGATTGCATTTTCTTTATTACTCTTTTTTTTTTTTTTTTTTTGGCAGAACCAGGGACTGAACTCAGGCTCTTGCACTTGCCAGGGAAGCGCTAATTTCCCGGCCCCTTATATTACTCATATTTATCATACTCATAACTAATATTAAATTTGATTCTTCTATTTTAAACTTTTTTACTCCCATTGTACAATGCCATAGTTCAAACCTTTGTGTATACTTATTGAATCATAATAAAATAAAACTTACCTAAAATCTATAGATCATCATTTACAAAGAATAAAGTCCAAATTAATACCTTACCTTTTCATAGCTTTCCATTTCATCTCCCCCAAGCCTCACTGTCACTTCTTTGGCCCAGATTTCTTTTAATTCCCTGACAATAACAGATATTTTCAGTCTGTAACTGGTCCCTCTGTTTTGATATTTGTACTGTTATGTTTTCCCCTTAGGAAGTCAGTAAATTTTTTAAAAATATTTAATTAATTTATTTATTTGGGACAAGGTCTTGCTATGCAGCTTGTACTTATAGTGATCCTCCTGTCTCAGCCTCCCCAGCACTGGGATTACAGGTGTGTGTGACCACACCCAGTTTTGCTAGCTGGCATGGTTCTGGGGGCAGCATAGCATATGGTACTGGGATTTGAACCAGGGTCTTTGCATTTGCCAGGCAGCTGCTTAGACTGCTGAGCTATCTCCCTAACCTCCAAGTCACTTACATTTTAAGAATCAGATTAAATATTAAACTTTGATTAACTTACACAAGCAGTTTAGCTGGTTTTGTTTTTCCTAGGCTCTTTTTAAGCACATTGATTGTAGCACCTAACACACTGAAGATTTATGTGAATCTTCCAACTAGAGTGTGAGCCTCTGAAGGGCTGGCCTTTCATGATATTTAACAGACTTTGCCATGAAGTAGGTAGTAAATTATTGTTTGTTGAATTAGATATAAAGTGAGTTCAAATTCCTATTTCCTTTTCTTTCTTGAGTGAGTTGAGGTATTTTGTTAAAAATAAGTCACAAAGCTTAAGTCCTCAACTAATAGGAAATAACAGTTGAGAACAATTGTTATTGTTCATTACAATTTAATGAAGTTGAAAGTATGTGTGTTGAAATGTGGGACAGAGCCTTCTTGAATAAAATCATTTACTATTAGTTTCAGTATTTACATAGTAAATTGCTTCATTTCATAGCTAGCACCTTCAGATATGAAAAAGTTTAATAAAGTAAAAAGAACTACATTTCAACAAAAATTAAGTCATTCACATAGTGTGTTATTGGAGTAACTAAAATTTTAAGTTAATTCAAATCTAAAATACTGTAATTCTTGTTCCTTAGTGGTATAATTAAAAAGAAAAAGTACTAGACTCTTTATCTACATTATTTCTGATCTGCATTATATCATAACTTTCTCTCAAGCTCACACAGAGAGCAAACTGGTCAAGCATTGGCTGTGATTCATCCACATGGATGACACAGACAAAGGAACTACAGAATAATGTACAGGACTACAAGATAAACCCTGAGGGGACTTCACTGACCATATAGGAAATATAAAGTTCATGTGTTGGTATATAAGTCTTGATCTATCTAGGTCTTCACCATCCAGCAGAAAAGTGTAAAAATGAAGTATACATCATGGGGCCATAATACTAAGCTGAGCTGTAAATGGCTATGGTCGACAATTTCTTTGAATAACTCACTATTGTTGTAGAATGCTGGACTGTGTTGGATTGTGGTGTTGAGTTCAAGCACCTAAGTTAGTTGAATGACAATGGAGTGCCCATCTTTGACAGGTGTAGACAAAGGAAGGGGTACAGAAAGAAAGAATCATGATGTGTGTGTGTATAGACAGTATAGTTGGGATAGATAACGCTGTGCTTCTACATAATTCTATGAGAGGCAAGATCTGCACTAATGGTGGTTGGACAGGATATTATGTCGGCTTCTAGTACTACGGTCTAGGAAAATAATTATTGAATTTTTGAAATAATTCAGGTTTAAAAAATAAGATAAGTAAGCAGCTACACTCTTAATTCACTGATAAGCGATATCTGCTAAAATAATATCTGTAAATATAATATCATGTATGCACCTGTATAATACCAAAACATTATGAAAACAGTTTGCAATGTATTAATTTATCGAATCTGTATTGTTAAGGTGTCTTGAAATTGTCTGAGTGACATTTGTAGTTCAATAAAATTAAATAAATAAATAAATAAATAAATAAAAACAGGTTATACCTGTTGTATAGACAAGAAAACTAAAGCCCAGAGGGATGAAGTATTTTAATCTAAGTCATGTAGTAAATTAAGGGGTAGTGCCAAAAGACAAAGAAACATTCTATAATATTTTTAAAGAATAATATACCTGATTATATGTTGAAATTAAAGATTATTTTGACTTTGACTCATTAAACAGGTTATGTTTGGCATATAAACTACAAATGAACTATTTAAAGTAGTTGCAGACTGTTCATTAGTTCCTAAATAGCAGTCTATAAAATAAGATTCTTCATAAATTCCTCATTGATTTCTTTTTAAATACATATTGGTGCTGACCAGTGTAACTTTTTAGATTAATGCTAGTTGGCCTCATTTAGCAAGAATCCTTCTTATATTTATTGCTAAGATATGTCTCCTCGTGAGTCTCTTACATGTGGATACCTGAAAAGATGCCATTTATTACTGCTTTATGTTTTTGTTCATGAGGTACTCTTACTACATTTATCTGGATGAGATTTAAGAGTTCTTGAATGTTTCCCCACAGGTTTCTGGTATTCTAACTTAATAAAATATTTTTTATCTGTACTGTGTATGTCATCATTAATAGTTTTTTCATCAAGCATAATGTTTATTCTTCTGCTAAAGAAGCAAAGCATACTGAACACCAAGTGTCACTTAAAATATTGTTTTAAGGCAAAATTTATTATATTCTGACATTTGTTAAGATATGAATGTATTTTAGGATTACTTTTGTGTATTATAATTAACTCAGAACTGAAGCTGTTCTGAAAAATGATTGTAAGATTTGAAAAAGTTCATGACTTCAGGTATGAAAGCTGATATTTTGATAACTGAATAATGTAAGTTGTTTATTGATGTTTGACTGTCAGTGCTTCTACTCAATAAAATAAAAACATTCACTAATGCAGTATAAAATTAAAACAGTCACAAGAAGATAAAATTTAATTAAAGTAATTGTTCAGAAATCAATTTGGGAGATATAGTAATATTGAGATTCAGTTTTTATGAAATTAAAAGCTCACAAATATGTGTGCCTGTAGACATAGTTTATATGTGAAAAGCAAAATGAAGCACTTCCTATGAATTGCTTGTTAAAGACTTTGAAAATATCATGAAACCCAAAGTGTTATCAACTACTCAGTTTTATAAAGAAAATCAAGATCATTGTAAGTTTTTAAGTATAGCTTTGTTCTGACAGCAGTCAGTTATAATTTAGATGTCTTTTGATGGCTCACTAGCCTAGAAGGCCAAAATTAATAAATACCTTTACTTCGTACTTGTAGAATTTGATAGCCTAGGGTTAAAATGAAAAAAAGTTCATCTAGCTACTAGTTTGGCATACCTAGATTGCACGCCATTGCAACCCAATGAAGGCCTTTCTGGGAGTCTTTGTTGGGTAAATACAGTCTTTAGACAGTCTCCGCAACAAGCCAGTGCACCATGCACTTAGTGTAAGAAGCTCGAAACAAAAGGGAAAAAATAGTTATGCAGAATAGTTATGGGGGTGGGCAGAGAATAGTTATGGAGGGATTATGGTAGCCTGGTAGCAGAGCCTGCCAGATAGCTCAGCAGCCTAAAAGCACCGGTTTAGGCAGAGTGCAGTGGCCAGGGTTGAATCCCGGCATGCTCTGCTGGCCCCGCCTTTAGGGCATGCTGAAATGGAGATCCAGACTGGGTGTGGTGGTACGTGCCTGTAATCCCAGTGTTTGGGAGGCTGAAAACGGGAGAATTACCATGAGTCTGATATATGTAATGAGACCCTGTAGATACTGTACCAAATACATAAAAGAAAAAAGCCTGGTAGCACAAAGGTTAGGGTATGGTAGGAACCAGAGACATAACAGGGAACTGGGTTTCAGTTCTGGAACTCTATATCCCAAAATGCTTACAGAAAGAAAGTATCTCATGTGCCTAGGAGTGTTTCAGCAAACTTGGCTGATGGCAGTATGGGAAGACAGTAAGTAGATCATGGCTTCAAATCAGTCGGAGCACATGTAAAGACCCAGCATTTTTATTTAATTTATCTTTTACCATAGTGTCAACAGGCAGTGTTTTTTGAAGTTGTTCTTATATTTACACTGGCTAAAAATAAAAAAAGATAGTCCTTTACACCTTCAGGAAACATGATTACTCTGAGTTTTTATTGTTTTTCTTTTTTGATTTATTTACTCTTTGGTACTATATAAAGCTTTCCCAATCTTTTTGATGCATGAACCTAATTTCTTGATTCCTTATAGGTTCAAAGTACACTGTTCTGAAGGTTTGTGATGTATTGTGTCTGTGCCTCTTTAACTAATATATCTGCTCAAAATTAGATCATGAGCATTAAAAGCCATTTGTTTTGTGTGGTGCTGCAGTTGTTTTTGTCTCAGTACTGTACAACAATATGTCTCAGTAGAATCATAAAAAGATCTAGGCAGGGCAAAATAAAACAGTAATCCAGATAAGAAATTTATTACAATCCCATGCAATTTTATTTACCGTGCCTTAACATGGACACTGTGCTAGGTATTGAGAGTATAGAAGTGAATTGAACTTTTATTTCTTAGAAACCCCATGTTTATAAAGAGAGACAAATACAAAGAAAATTGAAAATGATGTTCAATGGTGAGCATCTTATCAGGTATAGTAAGAGTGTAGAGGAAGAAGTAGTTCTACTTGGAAAGGACTGAAAAATGTTTCTCAGTGCATGTGATGCTTGAGCTGGTAAGATAGATGTTGACTTGGAAGATGAAAATTATTGTTGTTTGTGAAAATGGAGAAGATTAGCTCTGGCAGTAAGAGTAATACATGGAAGGGGACAGCCACATTAATTAGCCTCATTCTTTCTAGAAACCTTGCCTAGTTCAGTGTGACTAGAGAATAGACTGGTAAACAAGTGCAAGGTTGGGAGGACCACCTAAGAACAGATTATTAGACCTCACTAAAAGGACTTTTAAGCAATAGGGAGACACTGACAGTAGGTTTCCACTTTAAATAAATCACTATTCTAGACATATTGTACAGAATGAGATAAATTCTATGGAGACCAGAAGATCATAAAGTGGAGAATCAAAGTAAACTTGTAAGAACTTTAAATGCCAGTTATTAGGGCTGAAGAGGAATATCCCTTAAGAGAAATAGCAAAGGAACTAAACCAAGATGGAAATTAACCTATGTCCCACTGCAGACACTTCGTTTCCAACTAAATTATCTGAAAGTGTACTGAGTGAATATACTAAAGACTAGAGGTCTCAGTGGTCATCTTTAAACATTCATTCAAGTACTACATTTATAATAGAATTGTGTTAGCCAAGATTATTATAATTTTGATGTTTGACATTAATAATTTGTTTGTATCTTCTGGTTTGCTCCTAGAAAATTTAGTTGTTTTGAGGCATATAGATTTCCTCTTGCTGACATCAGTTTGCTGTATTATCATTGTTACCTTAAAAATGGATGGCCCTTTTAGCTGGCCCTCTGCAGTTTTTAGCTGGCTTAACATTTCCTTTGCATCAGCATTGAAGCTTTTATTTTATTTCAGTTGTTCTGTGAGTTTTAAGTCCTTTATAAAAGTTTTTATTTTACTAAGAACACTTAATATGAAATCTACTCTCCACAAATTTTTAAATTGTAAATCATCATTATTGATTGTTGTCATGTTATACAGCACATCTTTGCAGTTTACATTGCTTAACTGAAACTTAGTAACACCATTTTTACCTTTCCTTAATTCTGGAAACTAGCATTTTTTTTTTTTAATTCTATGAATTGAACTTCATATTAAGTGGACTCATGTAGTATTTGATTTTCTTTGAATGACTATTTTATTTAGTATTATGTCCTCAGAATCCATTTGTTCATAGTGTAGAATTTCTTTCTTCTTAAATACTGTGTAATATTCTGTTATATATGTGTAGCACATTTTGTTTTTCCATTCATCTATTGGTGGAAATTTCTGTTTCCACAGTTTTGCTACTCTGAATAGAAGTACTCCAGTAGGCAAAAGAATGCTAATGTCTGTTTGAGGTCCTGATTCTTTTAAATAGAAGTACAAAGAAATAGAATTGCTAGATCATCTGGTAGTTGTTTATAAATCATATGATAGTTCTGTTTTCTATGTTTTGAAAAATCTCCATGTATATTTATCATAGTTATATATTTGTATTTCTACTGTCAGTGCACAAGGATTTTGTTTTTTTCCACATGCTCATTGTGTTTTTAGTTGTTTGTTTTTTTAATTAATAGTAGCCATCTCAGTGGTCTGATGTAAACTTTCACTGAAGTCCTTGCTTGCATTTCCTCAAGTAATAGTGATACTTAACATATTTTGACATACTTGTTAGATTGTATATCTTCTGTGGAAATAATCTACACAGTTTGAAGCATGTTTAATTGTATTTCTTTCAGTCTGATAGGCTGTTTAATTCATACAATACTTATTAATTTTTGTTTTAATTATTTTAATTTGTTTCTTTTCTGAATTTGCAGGTTTATTTTTTGAATGTTATTCATATTTTACTATTGAAGTATAGCAGTTTTGTAATCCCTTACAGACATATAGTTGCAAATATTTTACCTTTTCTAGAGGTTGTACCTTTCCACTGTTACTTTCTTTGCTACAGAAACATTTTAATTTAATGAGTCCCTTATTTTTCTTTTCTTACCTGAGCTTTTTGGTATCATATCAATAAAATCATTACCAATGAGACCCTGAAATTCTAAATATTCTAGTTATTACTTCTTTGTCTAAGGAATAGCTATCAAAAAAGTTTATCTGCTCTATGTGTTGTCTCTTTATTTTGTTGCTCTTGCCATCCAAAAGCTTGGCATAAAATAAAATCCCAATTGTTTTATTTGTAACATTTCCTGTGAAATTGTGGTTTTGTTCATAAAGTCTTTGCTTACAACTGAGTCTTCAAGAGTTCTACCTATTTTATCTTCCAGCAGATTGTTCCCATTTTAATATTTGATCAATTTTAATTTTGATTTAGTTCATGGTAAGAGATGTGAGTCTAGCTTTAATCTTAAGTATGCAGAAATCCAGTTTTTCTAGTGTCATATATTAAAGTAGCTGTCCTTTTTCCAGTGAGTGTATTTTGCCCCTTTATGAAAAATAAGGTGATTGTGCTTACAGTTATTTCTGTAAATTTTCATCTGTTCCATTTATCAGTACATCATTTTCAGAACCATATCTTTGTCAGTACCATACTGCTTAATGAGAAATTATGGTTTCCTGGGGCTTGCCTTTAATTTTCCAGAATTGTTTTGTTATTCTAGGTCTCTTCTGACTCTAAATGAATTTTGGGATTATTTTCTATAGTTCTGTGACTTATGCTATTGGTATTTTCATTGGGCTTACATTAAATCTGCATAATAATTTTGGAAATATGACCATTTTTACTCTGTTCTTTGTATCCAAGAATAAGGGAAATCTTTCCATTTTCTAATATCTTCTTTAATAACCTTATTCAGAATATTGTAGCATACTTTATTTCTTTTTATTTTTTGTTTCATGTTTTTTAAGTGTGTACAAATTAGAATTAATTTGTACTCTGTTAATTTCACTTAACAGAGTAATATGAATTTCATAGTATTTATTGTAACTCATAGTGTTGTCTTCTAACCAGTTATTCATATTACCAGATATATACATGTAAAAGTGGAAGAAGAAAGAGAACAAGAAATGTATACATTTTCAGTATTAGGCTTTTACTTCATTTGCTAGATTAATTCCTAAGTATTTAATTATGTTTGCTGCTGTTATGAAAGGTATGGTTTTCCTCATTTCTCTCAGTAAGTTTGTTATTTGTGTTCTAGAACGTTATTGAATTTTGAGTGTTGATTTTGTATCCGGCTGTGTGATTGATTTTGGTTGGTAAATCTAGAAGTATTTGGTGGAGTTTTGGGAGTGTTCTATGTAGAATATCATGTCATCCACAAATAATAATAACATCTTCCTTATCATTAATTTATTGTTTTATTCTTGCCTAATCGCCTGGAGTAATATTTTCAGAACTACATCTTTTTCTTGTTCCTAGAGTGAAAGCTTTCAGTTTTGATCAGTTAGTATGATGCTGATCATAGCTGGATTTTATCAGAATGTGATAAAGACCATCAATTCCAATTCTCTGTGGGGTTCTTCTCATGAATGGTTATTAGACTTTGTCAAATGCTTTTTCTGTGTCTATTGAGATGATCATTTGGTTTTTGTTTGAATTGTGTTTGTATAGTTTATCTTATTTATTGAGTTCTATATGCTAAACAACCCTTGTATCCCTGTAATGAATTCTACGTGGTCATGGTGTATAATTGTTTTCCTAACTTGCTACATTGTTTGATGGTATCTTATTGAGCATTTTTATACATAAAATATATTTTAAGGGGAAAATTTCATTATAATTTTGACTTCTAGTATAGTTCTCCCAACAGCATCTCAATTGTAGAAACTTTTAATAACACAACTTATGACTTGCTGTTCAAGGTGGGCTACATGGCTTAAACATTATTAATATGACTAGAGATCTTGTCAAAAGTTACCTACTAAAAAGTCACCATTCTACCTACTAAATCAGAATCTGTGTTTTACTACATTCTTTGGGTGATTGAAATGCTCTTTTATTCTTCAGATTGTTACATTTAACAGTTTTGTTCCCTGCTCTTCTAGGTTAATAGGTACCTTACATATTCTTGGCAGTAACTGATTACTTTTTAGATATGCTTTCTGGTCAGTGAATAGTGCTTTTTCTTTGGAAAGGCTAATTTTTGTTTTTTTGTTTAATGATGTGTCTGGTACAAACAAGAATGGAAAGTCTATATTGTACAGCAACTGTTCTAAGGTATCATTCCTTAGTTGAGTTAAAAGCTTTTGTATTGATTTGTGACACTTTAGAGATAACTGAATTATTAATTTGTCTTCATTTGGCAAGTAGAAACATTTTAAAATCAGTGCTTTTATGAAATGTGATACTATCATAGATCTGTTATCTCTCTCTTAAAGATGTCCTAATAATTAATATTTTATAGTATACCTACTTAGACATAAATAACTATTCTCTTAACAGTAACCATTATCTTTGTATGAAAATGCTTGCTTCACATATTCCTTGTTCCCAAAAACACAGTTATGTACATTACATGAGAAGCATGATAAAATCCTTACTTGGCTTACATTTGTGTGCTAAATATAACAAAATATGTTGTCAGATATTACTTTTCAAATCATGGATGAAATTACTACATTAGATCTCATGTATTACTCTGGAAACGAATATATTAAAACACACTTTCAGTGATACACATTGCTTCTGTTTATCTTTCATACTCACTGTCTGAAATCACACACTAAGTAGATTTTAGTAATGATACCCAGATCTTTTTTGCACATTGGCTATAGTATTAGTACCATAAGGCCTAAGTAAAATGAAATATAATATTTAGTTTTAAAACTTGCTTTCTCTAAAATGTTAGCCATTTTTCTTTTTCAAGAGAAGAAATTAAGCTTATGTGTCTGATTTATTTATCTTATTCAATATGTTGTCCAAGTGCATACTTTTTCCTACAAATAACTCACATTTATCTTTCTTTATAGCAGAGTAGTACTCCATTACATGAAAAAAGCCACATTTAAAAAATTCTTCTGTAGGGGAATGTATAGGCCACCTCCAAGACTTAGCAATCATAATTTGCGTTGCTATTAATGAGTATGTATCATTATAATGTGATATCTTTAACTGTTTTAGGAAGATACCTACAAGGGAATAACTGCATGAAATGGAACCTGTAATTTCAGTTTTTTTGAGGACTCTACATAGTGATTTTTGTGGTGGTTGTACAAGTTTACATGGCTACAAACAATGTAGAAGGGTTTCTTTTTTGCGCAACCATCCAGCATTTGATTTTTTTTGATGATGGCTGTTCTTTCTGAAGTAAAATGGTATCTGTGTTGTTTTAATTTGAATTCCTCTAATGTCCAGACATATTCAACATTTTAAAATGTATTTATTGGCCATTTATATTTCTTTTCTTTCCTTTTTTTTTTTTTTTTTTTTTTTTTTTTTTTTTTTTTTTTTTTTTTTTTTTTTTTTTTTTTTTTTTTTTTTTTTTTTTTTTTTTTTTTTTTTTTTTTTTTTTTTTTTTTTTTTTTTTTTTTTTTTTTTT
>PVKA01003636.1:94468-107787 GCA_004027165.1 Ctenomys sociabilis | reverse complement strand
AAAAAAAAAAAAAAAAAAAAAAAAAAAAAAAAATATATATATATATATATATATATATATATATATATATATATGTAAAACTTCCGATTGAGAAACCACTTTAAGGCCATCGTAATAGTTCGCTCTCATTTTCTAACATTCTGTGCTTATTCCCTTGTCTCTTTGAAGGCACTGGGGCTCTAGGCTAAGCGCCAGCCCTGGCCCCACATGCACCTCTTCCGGCTCTCCACCGTCTGCCCCCTCTCAACGTGGCTTCCTCTTCAGACCTGAGGCCAGAGAAGACAGAGCCTGCGGGGAGCCCTGGCCACCTCGGCAGCCTCCAGGGAGGGCTCAGGAGCCCTGCAGGGCTGCAGCAGCCCCATGAGCGCTCTGCCGCGACCCAGCCCAAGTTCGCGCCAGCCACTGTGTGACAGCGTCTTTGGTCACCAGAATGGTGCTTGCTTGGGCTCCTGGTGCTCTGCCACTGTCCAGCCTTTGCAGATTGCCTGTTGTATTTCATGCAAATGTAACTTTTTTTTTTGAAATAAGTTACTTTCTGAATTCCTTGTGGGTTTTTTCTCTCCTTTCTCCGGATTTCTTTTTAATTTTCTGTGGCTTAGTTTTCTGTTTGGTTTTGTTGATTTTTCTGTTGCCTTCTCCCTTTTTACCACCAAGTGAGGCTAGGCTTTCTCTTGCTGCCCTGTGCACATCTGACCTTCAGATCCCTGTGTGTTGGGTGCCTCTGGCCACCACCTCCATCTCTGTCCCCTAACACAGACATTCCTGCCCCAAGTATGGTGACACAGCCAGGTGTGATTCGCATTTACACACTTGAGCAGATCATGGCAGGGGTGAGGCTCGGAGTTGGAGAGCTAACCAGTCCTGGCCTGTGCTTGGGCCTTCTACATTATTTATCTTTTCATGGGCTCCCATTCCTTCATCTACAGAAACTACAAATGATCCAGGTGGAGTGGTGCACACCTGTGATCCCAGCACTCTAGGAGGCGGAGGCAGGAGGGTCACAAGTTAGCAGATCCTCCCCTGAAACAGCAATGGTAAAGGGGATAATTATTCCTGATAATTGGTACCACTTCCTCAGTGCCTACACAGACTATCTGCAAAGTGTGTTACTATGCAAATGTGAGCTCCCTCGTGGTAGCAAGGTAAAGGCCCTATGCCTTCCCTGGGGGCCTGCAGCTGCTACACAGTGGAGCAGGGCAGGAACCACATCTGGCAGCAGAGCCATGTCCTTCCACCTCACCAGCATGGGTTGAACTGGGGTTTCAGGTCCTGCTTGGAGTTAAAAACAGCTGGCTCAGAGAGCTATGCTGCACCTGTAAATGTTTGTGCTGAGGAGAATGGGTTGCTTAAAATGTGATTTCACCTTCTGGTAAAAGTTTTATGAATTCCATTTTCTCTGAAGGACAGAAAAGGAAATGTTCCTCTTAGACACATAATAGGTGCTGGGCATGGTGGTGTACACCTGCAATCCCAGCCGTTGGGAGACTGAGGCAGAAGGACCACAAGTTTATAGTGGGCCATGGGTGACTCAAAAAGACTGTCTCCAGTATAACTTTTAAAAGGGGTGGAGGTATAGCTCAGTGGCAAGCATTAGGCCCTAGGTTCAACACCCAATACAAAAAAAAAAGTTCTTAGTTAACTCATAATACTACAGGAGTCCTGAATTTAGTAAAGTATAAAGTTCTCCTAAAGGAACTTTAGTTTTAACTCAACATTCTTTATTTGTAAACTGAAAAATCCAGGTACAAATTGTTTTCTAGCATGCTGCAACTTGTTTCAACTTGCAGCCCAATTAATCCCAACATTGTCTAAATTAGTCTTGTGGCAGGAACCCTAACAAACAGAGGAATGTGTTAGTATGTGTTGGCTTGAAAGGAAGTGACATTATATGGAGCCAGGAATTAATAGCGAAGGTTTCATGAGTACAAACTCAAGTTTTCACATAACATTAAAATGACATAAGGACTTGACTGGAATAAGACAGCAGAAGTGAGTATGGCACAGCCAGGTGTTGGTTGTGCACTAATGACAGCACTGGGGAGGCTGTCAGGAGGGTCACTGCTGAGAGTCTGAGGCCAGCCCCGGCTACACAGTGAGACTCATCTCAAAAATCAAAACTAACAAAGCCAAGTATAGGGAGAATGACTGAAGAGTTTGTTCTGAGTGTGAATCACATCTTCTAAAAGACTTTAATACAAGGTAAGACTTCGTCAAATCTGCACCTTGACTTTGAATGATGAGTGGAGAAATCAGAGACTTAGCATTTGTTCCACTTTTTCAAAGGAAACTGGACAAAAATAGCCTGGATTTGAGGAAAACAGCAATTGGTGGTGAAAGGTAGTGTTTTCTCTGTGACCCAGAAAAAAAGTGTCAAAGTTTGCCCTGGAAAAATTACAGCATTCCCCAGACCCCATGCAGCAAAATCACAAGTGAGGCCCACGCTGCCTTGCCCTCTGCCATCTTTGGTGCTGCTGAGCCCATGAGGTCTGCCACACACACATTCTGAAGCTGGCGAGGGACACGGCAGTGCCCAAGCAGCACCCCAGTCCCATTGCCAGCCTGCCTGCATGGGAGTGTGGAGGAAGACATGCTGGACAGTTGGTTACTGGGTCTGCTGCCTAGGAGCCCTTTCCCTTGGGATGTTCGGTGGCAACTGGGCTATGCCCAGATTAGTACACCATTACTAAAAAGAAAAAAAGACCCCACCCCCAAGCAGGCATGGGGGTGCATGCCTAGATTCTCAGCACTCTGAGAGGCTGAGGCAGGACGATTGCAAGTTCAAGCCCATCCTGAGCAACTTAGTAACTTAGCCAAGCTGTCTCAAAAGTTTAAAAAAATGGCCAGATGTAATTCAGTATGAAGGTCCTAGGTTTAATAAACAAACTAAACCCCTGGATCGGTGGTCAATGAGTTTGGAAAAGTTCCGGTTATATTTGCTTTGTGACACAGTCTATTAGAAGTTTCAGTGTAATAAAACACCTCCGAGCCCCTGTGCCTCGGCGCAGTATGACAACCAGTATCCCACAGCTAGCACGGTCTGTCCACTTTGGAACTGAAGGCGCCTCGTGGACCGCACACGTGTGACCAATCCCAGAGTCCAGATGACTTTTGGCAATTTCCAAAAATCAAATTTGTCACTGAGCTTATTCAAAAAGCGCTGATGTTACTGTTTACATCAGTTTCAACAGAACAGCACCACCCAACACTCTTCTTCCTGTGCACACTCACTTGGCAAATGTGAGTCAAAGTTGCCTGTGGACGTTGTCCACATCAGCTGCCTCCTGTGGACCGGTCCTAACAAGCTCCTGAGAAGTGCTCCTAGGAAAGCAGTGTTTAGCCCATGCTGGAATGCTCTGAGTTTAGACAGCTACAGAATGCCAGCGTTTTCCTCCTCCTGTTAAACATCGCCAAGGATTGTGCTGGTGGCCTGGGAGAATCTCCTGTAGTTAACACATCCATAAGCACATGGAGGCACATGCCTGTGACCCCAGCACTTGGGTGGCTGAGGAAGGAGGACTGCCATAAGTTCAAGGCCAGCCTGGGCTCCAAAGTGAGTTCATAGATACATAGTGAGACTCAGTCTCAAAAAAAACAAATAAAACAAAACACCAAAAGAATAAAGAATCGATTTAGAGTTCAGTTGGGCTATCTATTTAAGGCTGGCTGTTCTTCTTTTGTCTGAAAATATCACATAGAACATTCTAGAAACAGTAAATCTTATATACCATTTATCATGGTATCTGGCTGCTTTTTTCTAGTTCACTTTTGGTTATTGTCATTCATCTCACACAGGGTTGGCTTTACAAGACAAGCCTTACCATAGTGCTATTGGATGCTGGGGTGCCCAGGGGTCCTCTCCAGGACCTGTCACTTTCAGAGAAGGACAACTAAAGAATGGAGTGGCTTTACATTATTAAGAGTCAAAGTAGGGAGAAAAAGAGAGCAGTATCTGAAGACAGAGAAATGCTATGAAGAAGTATGGGGGAAAAGATACCCTGCATGCACAGAGAAGGAAGACACTGGGCAGGAGGCCTAGGGCAGCCATCTTTTCTGATGTTGGATCAGGAGGTCCTGTGCAGGACTCAGAAGCTGTTCTGCTCAAGCGTCCTGCCATGATTGACAGGTTCTTGTGACTGACAGGTCAAGCCCATTTACCCAGCTGCTTTGCCATACCTCAATCTCCTGCCTCAGCAGCTCTGTATGTGTGGGAAAAACCAGTACACACAGGGTTCAGCTCTCTCTCTCTGACTTCAGGCATCCACAGGGGACTTTGAAGCATCCTCTCCAAATAAGGGAAACTTCCCTACTGACGTGTTTATTTGTATTCTAAATTGAAAAACAGTGGGGGGTTTTGGTTTTGGTACCGAGGATTGCACCAAGGGCCTTTGCATTACCTACACCACTGATTCTTTTCATTTTTCATCTCCAGACAGAGTCATGCTTTGTTGCCCAGGCTAGGCTAGATTTATTTTTATTTTTATTTTTATGCTAGAATTTGCAATGCTCCTATCTCAGCCTCCCAGAGCATGCTGCCTTGCCTGTCCACAGTTAGTTTGCTTCATGGGCTGATTTTTTTCACAGTGAGAATTTCTTAATAGAGACATTTTGTATAATACTCTAAGCAATTTCTGTGGCTCCAGCTATATACAGGGCACATAAGATAAGCATTCTACCAAAGATGTTGGTTGAGAAAGACTTCTTGAAATGATTGATATTTCTATTTTATATGCCCTTAAACAGGGTACCTCTAAATGTGAATAAAAGGTAAAGTAATAGTTAACTGATAATTTTTTTTAACGTATTTAGTACAGGGTCTCACTACGCAGATCAGACTCATAATGACTCTCCTGTTTTCAGCCTCCCCACCACTGGGATTACAGGCATGTGCCACCACGCCCATTCTCAATCACAGTGCACCCTGGGGAAGGGGCTGGCATGGCATGCCGGGGGTTGAACCTAGGTCACTGCGTCTGCTAAAAAGGCACTTTAATCTGGCTTCTACTTGATAAATCTTGATAAAGTCTTTTTTCTATAATTTCGAGAAATGGAGAAAGACTCAAAAGGACTGGAAAATGTTCCAGCCAAGTAATTCTAAATTTTTATCCTGGATACAATTGAGGGTGATGGCCGTGAGCTGCCCTTCGATAGGACACTGAAGTCTGGTGTCTGGTGATGACTCACCATGTGGCTTCTAATGTCTCATCGGGAAGCTGAAATGCGAAGTGGCACTGTTTCATGAAAAACTGTATTCATTTCCATCTCTTTATTTCGGTGAATAAGATTTCTTGGCACCTCTTTGTGAACAATTATTTTAAAGCAGGAATAACATTCATGCTGAACTCCTGCTCATTTAAAACTATGCATCCACATAAACTTAAAATAATTGAGAAACACTCTCACTCATCTCATTAAGAGACTTCCTGTAAAATATTATCTTCATGTTTATAAAAAACACTAGGTGTGGAAGAAGAATTTATGATCATTCAGGATAAAACATTTTTAATTTCTCTATCATTGTGGAAACACATGACAGTGTAATTCAGTTAATAATAACTTTCAAATGCAAACATACATCATGCTAGAATAAAATCCTGTAGCGGAACTGGAAAGAAACACTACTTCAGAGGGAGGGAAGATAAAATGAAAATGTTCACTTCTAAAGGAGAAATGTTTTAAATATGGCTGATTGTAACCATCAAATGATGCTATTTCAGTGAATATATTTAAGAGAACAATGTAGCCATTTTGCATGAAAAATTAATTTTGTAGACTTTTTAAAAAATGTATTTAATACAAGGTCTCACTACACAATCAGACTCATAAGGATCTTGTTTTCAGCTCCCATGTGTTGGGACTGGGATTACAAGGCATGTGCCACCATGCTCAATCACTGTCTCAGTGAGCCCTAGGGGCAGGGCCAGCAGGCAGGCCTGGAGATTGAACCCCCGGCCCCTGCACCTGCTTGCAGGTGCTTTAATCTGCAGAGCTACTTGGCTGGCCCATTGCAGACATTTAAACAGATAAAAATTTAGGCTGGCACTCAAGAGGCTGAGGCAGGAGGATTGCCAGGAGCTCCAGGCCAGACTGGGCTACCTAGTGGGACCTTGTCTTAAGACACTAAGGAAAGCAAAAGAGAGTTTTTCTCTGTCTGGTTGCTGCTGTCCTCTTACGCCTCACACCAGTTATACTCACCTAACTGGAAAATGTCGCCTGAAATTCAGAGTGGAGAGAGAAGAGGTATCATCATGGTTTTCAGTAAGTTTTCCTCCCAGTGTCACTGATGACCTGCTGATGGAGCTACAGCAGGCTTGGGCTGCTGCCTGAGTCTAAGAAGAGTGGGCCTTAAGTGGACTGTGCCGAAGTGTATAAAAATCTTCCATAGATACTGTGTTGGTTGTGGATCAACATAAAAATGTAGGATTTCAGTATTTCATCTTAACCCAGTTACAAAAAAGATACTACCTCCTCCCAAGGTAGAAACAGGTAGAAACTGTCTCAGGATGTGTTTGACATTTCCAGGATATTTTGCTTATTTGTTTTAGAGGCAGGGTCTCATGCAGTAGCAGTCCAGGCTAGTCTCGAACTCACGAAGTAGCCCAGGCAGGCCTGGGATTCCCAGTGGTCCTCCTGCCTCAGCCTCCCAAGTGCTGGGGTGCCAGTATAGATACTCCCTGTGTATCATTCCCAGAACGTCTGTTCTTTTGTCTCCTTCAGCCAGTCACTGCAATGTAGAGGGTGTCACCTTCAGTTATGAGAACACTGTACATTTCTTGTTCTAACAGACAAGCTATATCTATCCTGGAAGTACAGGGACAGGGAAGAAAAGCTGCTAAGTTTCATCCTGGCCTATAAAATCTGGAATTCAATTTTGCCTAACCTCTTTATTACTGAGATAATCATTTGAAGTCTAAAACATTTACTAGTATCATTTCCTAAATAGAAATTATGAATATACAACATGTATGAACTATACGTATCTAAGCTGGGTGTGGTGGCTGTCATCTCTGAGAGGCTGAGGCAGGAGGATCAAAAGTTCAAGCCCAGCCTGGACAATTTGATGACTTACTGAAATCCTGTCTCAAAATAAAAAATAAAAAAGGCTGAGGGTGCAACTCAGTGGGAGACCCTGGGGTCCAATCCCCAGTAGTGAAAAAAAATCTCACACACATTGTACAAAGACAGGGATGATTTTGGTGTATACCTGAAAACAAACACGTATTTCATATATTTATTTACATATAATTTATATTATCATATTAAGTAGAACACATATCGTTAGATATGTCAAAATTAGCCCTGCCAGTATAGAAGCAGAAATCTTATTAGATAATACTCTGTACCCCTCCACATCCCACCAGAGGTCAGGAATCCCAGCACTTCCAACAATATTTGGGGGAAATCACTGACTGATGTGTGGCGAGAGTCCCCTGCTGCATGATTGTCTCCCACACTGCGCTGCTGGGTCAAACCAAGGGAACCGGGCCCAGTGAGTTTCAAACATCTTGGGTAGAGTTGAAGAAGACACCACACCTCAAACTCTAGAGAGTCTGCAGCTAGAGAAGACACCAACCTCGCTCCTAAATCGAGTGCTGTCCTGGCTCAGTGAGTGGACCGGGCAAGTCCTGTGACCA
This sequence comes from Ctenomys sociabilis, assembly GCA_004027165.1. Lineage (NCBI taxonomy): Eukaryota > Metazoa > Chordata > Mammalia > Rodentia > Ctenomyidae > Ctenomys > Ctenomys sociabilis. The sequence goes on along the minus strand of PVKA01003636.1, from coordinate 100,156 downwards.
AAACTGACCCTGCCATTTGGACCAAATGTTTCCCCAGAACCCAGAGATGGGCTGCAGGGTAAGCCAGCCTGGAACAGAGGCGCTGTCCATGGTGGGGGCATCGCCCACCCCACAGCCCCAAGTTTTTTTTTTCTGTTTATTTGTGTTTGATACAAGGTGTCTATGCAATTCAGGATGGCCTTGGGCTCAGGGCAATGCTCCTGCCTCAGCCTCCACAGTGCTGGCATGACAGGTATGCCCCACCATACCAGGCTTTCCTCTCTGCATATAAATAAAAGATATGTGTCTATGTTTAGCAAAACTAGACTTTTACTAGTCTACTCACTTACATCACACATAGAAGTGAGAAATGAAAAATGGATCAAGGTATAAAAGTAGAGGAGAGTGCTTTTGCAGGAAAATTTAAAACTAAAACTACCTATTTTGGAAAGGCTAAGTTTTGAGAAGAAGATTATTTTTGAGTCCCTGCATTAACAATAAAAATGTTAGCACTCAATGAAATACAGTGGTTATAGTTACTGAAATGCTAACACCAATGACAAGCAAAAGCAAATAGTGGGCCCAGGGAGATGGCTCAGTAGAATAAGTGCTTCCCTGGCAAGCACAAGGGCCTGAGTTCAATCTCCAGTTTCCCCTGCAAAAAAAAAAAAAAAAAAAAAAAAAAAAAAAAAAAAAAAAAAAAAAAAAAAAAAAAAAAAAAAAAAAAAAAAAAAAAAAAATAGTAAAAGCAAATTAGCTTAATGTGCCAGGTGAGCAAACGAAGCTTACCAGATTAACACACCATGGGCCATTTGGCCAGTGCTTTAAGAGTTAAATTTGGCTTTTTTTTCATTTCCCTCACAGAAAGTAGTTGTTACACAGCAAGCTCCTGTGAGAATGTTATTTTGCTTGGCCCTGTTTTGCTTTGAGACAGGGTCTTGCTCTGCAGGTGAGGTTGGCCTTGATGTCACTGCAGTCCTCCTGCATCAGCCTCCCAGAGTGTGTAGTTTCTATGTCTTAACCAGTTTCTCTACCTGTCCTACCATATTGTATCACTGTGGAGAGTCCTGTCTGTCATTCCTTCATCCTCTGATTTGGAATCGCTCTTCTTATTTGTTGAAATGCCAGGGGCAGAACACGAGGGCCTAGGACTCATGGCGGCTGCTGGAAGTCACTATCAGTCTCAAATCTGAACTTGACAAGTTTTTCCAGAGATTTCCTTCCTAGTCAAGACATTTTTAAATTGGATTGACTCAATCAGTCTGGATTAAATTTAAACTTGAGATGCTTCACTCATTTAAATATTTTACTTTAGAGAATTAAAGTTTCAGCTGACATTTTTTTGTGTGTGTGAGATTTTTTTTTTCTCCCACAATAGCCTTCAGCAAACTGATAAAATTAGAACATTAAGAATGGCCTTTTCTTTTCAGAGGCTTGCTTTGCTTCCATGGGGTTTTAAGACGAGAAGTTTAAAGAAATGTGGGAGTTGAGAGGAACTTTTGCTGCAGGGCTGAAGAAGCTAAATCAGAGCTCTGTCAGAGGCCTGTGTGTACAACCAAATTTCTAGCCCAGGCCTAAGAAGATGGTGCACTCATGTATACATGCTGATCAAAATATGTATTTACATTTATTTTTAATAATTACAGCCAAAGCAGCATTACAAGTCCCCTCAGAACCCTCCCCTCACCTGGAACACTCTCACCCCATCATCCTTCTGCCTCCTGCAGCAGCTCTAGAGCCCTCTTTCCAGAGGGTCTTTACAGCTGTCCTGGTTGCTTCATGCCCTGAATAGATTCAAAATGTTTGCCTCTCATGGTCATCTTGACTTTGGGGAAGAGCCGGAGGTCACACGGTGCTGGACCCAGCGACAACAGTGGATGAAGCCACAGCATCATGTCTTTAGGACCTGCTTTCCCTCGGATGGTCCTGCGCAGCAGCGGGCACTGGTTTTATATCCCACTGCACAAAAACCATTGCAAAAGGGGCCTCTGGAGCTGCTGCAGGAAGTGCAAGGATGGGGGGATGAGTGTGTCCAAGGGAGGGGAGGGCTCTGAGGGGATTCATAGCAACGTGTCTTCCACTTTAATGAATTTAAAAACCTAGATATGCCCTGTGTGTTTCGGTCACCCTCGAAAGGTAGAAAGCCATGTGTTCCTCATGCTGTCCTCACAATGGCAGTGGTAGACGAGGGAATGTCACAAGAGCATGATACTGTATCACATTTAAGAATTATTTCAGAAATGCATGACCACTCTAGGAGCAGAGAAATCAGTGTAATCAACCTGGAAAAATATTATCAAAGGCCAGAGAGATAGCTCAGCAGTTTAAGCACCTTCCTGGCAAGCACAATGTCCTGCGTTCCATTACTGGTACCTACATGATAGATAGATAGATAGATAGATAGATAGATAGATAGATAGATAGAAGATAGATAGATAGATAGATGATAGATAGATAATAGATGAAACCAACAAAACTAAGAATTTTACCAAATTGTCAAGTGTGGTGGTGTATGGTGCATACCTGTCATCTCACCACTCTGGGAGGCCAAGGAAGGAGGATCATGAGTTTGAATCCAGCCTGAGGAGTTTAGCAACTCAAAGAGACACTATCACTATATATATCCAGTACTGAGATGAAAGGAAGACAGACGGACAGAAAGGAAGGAAGGGAGAGAGAGAGAGACAGAGAGAGAGAGAGAGAGAGAGAGAGAGAGAAAGGAAAGAGAAAAGAAAGAAAGAAAGAAAGAAAGAAAGAAAGAAAGAAAGAAAGAAAGAAAGAAAGAAAGAAAGAAAGAAAGAAAGAAAGAAAGAAAGAAAGAAAGAAAGAAAAAGAAAGAAAGAAAGAAAGAGTTAACCAGGAGGGAATGCATCGCCCTTCCTTTCACGTGGCGCACCCGACTCGAAGTTCCAATGCTAGCCAGCAGGTGGCGAGCGGCCTCCACGACGCGACCCCACGGAACGGGCGCGCTGAGGCCACCGGTCCCTCGATAGGTGGCGCTGCAACTATGGGTCAGGACTCGGGCGTTACAAACGGCGCCGGTGACCCGCGCCCCGCGCCCGGCTCCTCGCGCTTCGCACGTGCGGGAAGCAGCCTGCCTCACCCGGGTTGTGAGTGTGGGTCACCGAAGTTGCGGGCACCGAGGAGCCGGGGTCTGCGCCTTGCGTGGGGCCATGAGCACACACACTGGTGCCAGGTGGCCCGAGTGTAAGTGACCTTCCCCGGCGTCCCCAGCTTCCTGGGGCTGTGCACTTATCCACCGCCCCGAATGCCGCTGCAGGATCGAAACCTCGCTGCAGTCCTCTCTCTGGTCCGGAGCCCGGGTGCAGTCGCCCGCAACCTCTGTCCTGCAGCGAGGAGGCCGCCGCGGCGCTGGCGGTGATGGATTCGGTGTCAGCGGCCAGGAAATGCGGCCGCCACCGGGGCAGACTCGATGGCGCCTCCCAAACACCTGCTTGGCCCAGAAAGTGGCCCCAGGTGAGACGCGTCCACTCGGCCGCCCCACCCCTTCCTTCTCCTGTTCCGGAGCCTCTGGGTCAGCCTTCCGGGCGCCCCGCCCAGCACCGCGGCTCGGGAATGCGGGGTCAGTGCTGCCCACAGGGCCTAGCACTAAGTGCCCCAGGAGGACCACGTGCGAGTGCAAGCCGGAGCCCGCAGCAGACCTCGTTCCAGGCCCCTGTGGGCATTCTCATCCCGCCCTCGCCTTCCAGGGCTGGTGGCAGTGAAGGGTGAAGGGCGGTTTCATAGTCAGCGGCTCGGAAAGCTGCCGGCCGGGCAGGTCTTCTGCACCCTGCAGGCCCTAAGAACCGGGAGCTGCACTGCGTCTTTGACCACAGCTATCTGGGTGGCCAGGGAAGAAAGATTGTGTATTTGAGCTCCGCGGAGGCTATTAAAACCTGACTTAAAATTCTAAAAAAAGAGAAGAAAAAACGCTGGGAGTTGTAGTTCATTGCAAACCCCAGGTATTGCTCTGCCCTCTCTCATACAATCACTTCAGTCTAATTCTGGAATCTACAATCACTTTAGGATGAATCTTCCCAGGACAGGAAGGACATCTTCCCAGACTCCACAACTTTACCTTGATGCGGAGTCACAGTCCTCGACTTTGCATCTTAGAATTAATCTGTCCCTTTTTTAAGGACTCCCACAACTTCCCATGTCCAGCCTTTCTAGTCCCTACCAACTCCTACACAGCAGCAGAGCCCTTTGCCCCAAACTGCTAGCCCTCACAAATATCTGGTATTGTGACTCTCATGGATGCTTAGTGGGTACAGACAGAGGAAAGGATTGAGAGGTAAGAGAGAAAAGGAGAATGTCTATAGCTGGAGTGTGCAAGACATCTTAAAAATCATTCGGAATTCAGGAATTACTTCAGACACATTTTATTATAATCTTGATACAATCTACATAAATTTGAACTTGCATTTGAGTTCAGTTATAACATAGCATAATAAAAATCAAAGCACTGGTACTCTGAAATAAAGCAGGCAATCCCCAGTCAATAAACACACTTGATTTATTTTGTATAAAAGGGTTAAGTTTACAACTAAACTTTTATAAAAAGTTTAGCATGAATAAGTACATCATTACACATTTTATGCAGAAATATACATCTCTGCCACTATACAAGAAAACTCTAATTAAAGAGTTCACAAGGTTCCACTCAATATATATATATTTATATATATATAAATATATACACAGCATTCAGTAGGCTTGCGTCAAAAAGGTAATTTCTGACCAAAGACTTCATTTAAGTAACTGAACACTGAATCCTTCTGATATTCACGCTCCACCTTTGAAAAAAGGCAAAGTCTGCTTAGATTCGGCAATTCCTTGTGATTTTTAACTCCCCATGGTGGGAATAGTATATAAAGAAAACCTTCCAACTGCAGAAAGGGCATTTAAGTCTTTTTCATAAATAACGAACATCACAGTCCAGGTCAGACAACACCCTGGGAAGATGATTATTCTTAGTTTTTCTTCTTATTTTTCTTTTGTAAAAACGTCCATTCAAACTTGTTGTCCTCTTGGAAATGGTTGAAAAGTTCGGCGTCTTAAAAGATCCTGCTGTAGATTTGTTGTTTTTGTTGTTGTGCAAAAGAAATAGAAAAGAAAAAGAAGAACGAGTCATAAACACCTGCAAAAGATTGGGAGAGAAAGGCATGTTTAGCAGAGCTCAAGCCCAGGGCAGAGGCCGGCAGCCCGGCGCCACCGAGGAAGCCGCAGTTTGAATATTTAACCAAACACTCGGGGATGGGGCGAACCCTGGCGTCCACATGCCGCACACAAACGCGGCCTCCAAGGCGCAAATTAAACAAGAAAATCACAGCGACACCAGGGAAAAACTTCCCAACCCAATCTCATATTTAGATTTCCAGCGGCGGCGCTCACAGGCGCCAGGCTGGTGCTTGTAGCAATTATTTGATTGGAAACAGTCCTTCAGTGAGCAGATAGGGAAGTCTAGGGTCCCAAAGCCCGCAGCTCAAGCACAGGGGTCCTCAGCCAACAGGAGAATCACAGGACTGTGCTTTCAAGGAGGGAGGATCACTATGGAATTTGTGGTGATAAGATTAATTACAGCAGAGGTTAGCACCTCATAGTACCAGGGAAATAAACAGCAGCCAGCCCAAGGCCTTACATTTGCTACAAAAGCTAAACACTCTCTCTCTCTCTCTCTCTCTCTCTCTCTCTCTCTCTCTCTCTCTC
>PVKA01003636.1:0-94368 GCA_004027165.1 Ctenomys sociabilis | reverse complement strand
ATTCTACTGGCTCGCAAGCGATCTCACACAGGCAAATTACAAAAAAACACACAAACCCACTCTAAGAGGCTTAAGTGAACACTCACCCTTTATTCAGCCACAGAGTGCTTTGCTGTCGTTTGACGTTAAATCAGAAGGGAATTCGGACGCCTGGAGGGAAAGAGGATAAAGGCGCGATGTTAGGACAGTCTTTAAGGAAGAAAGGACCTCTTTTTTCTTGAAAGTACTCCACACACCAGCAAGTTGCATGAAGCACGTTCAGGCCACCATGCACACTACAAACATTAATTCGTACGTTGGAACTTACTAGCAATTGCACGCACGGCTCAATCTGCAGCAGCACATTTTTAAGGAAATAAAAGTGGATTAGCTTCCTGGCAAGTCTCGGTCTGGACAATGCACCTAGAAGTGACAGCCCCAGCGGTGGCTGGCGCGTGGTCTCGGGGCACGGCTCACCTGCAAGGACAGGATGCTGATGTCCGTGTTGAGCGTGGTCAGCGGCGTCCTGGACGCCTGGTTCTGCCCAGGTCTCGGGTGGTGCAAGGTGACGATCGTGGGGTGCGAGTCGAGGGCGATCTGCAGGTCCAGGATGTAATCGATGACGTGCTGCAGTATTTCCATCTTGCTCACCTTCTTGTTCTGGGGGATGCTGGGCACCAGCTCCTTGAGCTTGGAGTAGCAGTCGTTCATGTTGTACAGCAGGCTCATCGGGTCGTCCACCGGGGTTTTGCTCCGGGAGATGCCCAAGCTGTGGTCCGACAGGTTATTTTTCCTAACGGACCTCACCGGACTGAAAGCTTTCATACTGATCGCGGTGCGAGGAAGGGGAAACCGGGCTGCCCTGGAGCTCAGGCCGCCGCCTACTGAAAGAACTGCACTAGGCACCGGGCTCGGCTCAGAATGAAGCGCGAGCCCGGCGGGGCGGATTTTATTTGCGCTCGCCTAGGCCACATGAGCGGCCATTCTTTCGTTCCTATTGGTAGAAAGCGGCGCGTCCGTCAGGCTGAGTGCGCATCACCATTGGCTGCTCTGGGCGCGGGGCGACCGCTCGGTTCTTCCGCATTCGCAGCCAATCACCATGAGGAGGGCGGGGCAGGCGCGAGCCCAGCTGGGCCGGTAAATAAGAGTACAGTAAGCAGGCTCCCGAGCGAGCCCTTCTCAGGGTACTGTGTGTCCTCGATTTTAATTTTAAATGCATGCAAGATCGTAGTCCGGGGGAAGTGCCCCAACGAACGCTAGCAGCTTGCAGCAGTCCTAAAATCAAAGACTCTGGGGAAAATTTCACAGTGCCTTGCAGCCCACGGGACACAGCCAGCCCTGCAGGAGCAGAGGGAGAGGGAGCTGAATAGTGGTGCTGCTGGAGGTCACGAGAGCAGAGTGAGTCCCGTCTCTTTAGATAAGGAAAAGCTTTGTTAAAAGAAAAGTAAAACCTGTTCATGCATGCTTTCAAGGACAGGCTTAATGTGGGATTTTGCAAGGCAGGAGGCACTATTGGCAAATCAGTAAGATGAATGCATTTGGAATCCGTATCGACCCTGGCTCTGACTGCCGAGGCCCGGCGGGAGGGACACCACTCTGTTCCAGAACCTGGCAAGACTGTTACAATGATCCTGTGATCGGAAATCCCTAGGACAATCTCCCTATGAAGCTCCGTTTCCACCACTGCCCTTGAAAGGCTTGGGTCTGTGTGATTAATTATACACAACCCTGATTTCTGGGTTCCCATTCTTGTACCTTATATTTCAAAAGCTTTAGCCATTCATCAACCTCTTCACACTTTAGACAATTATTTTGCTATGTATAAGATTTAAACTTTTTTTTTTTTTTAACCTTTTCAGCACAGGTACTGGAGGCAACTCAGGATCTGTTCGACCCTCAATCCTGAGAACTCATCCTTTCCATCTCAATCAGCACACTGCCCCTGACTAAAATGTCTTATTTCACACAGAAGTCCTGCTTGACTGAAGACCACAGTGTATTTCTAGTTGTGTGTTTCAGTACACACACACACACACACACACACACAAAATCATACTATGGTCACATAGAAATCAGTAGAAATAAATCAGAGTAGAAAATAGACTAGAGGACCCTGGAAAACATCATCTTACTTTTCCTCCATCTCTGCATTCTTTACATTTAAGAAAGAGGAACGAAGCAGGAGATTGAAAGCAAAGCTCTAAGGGAAAAACAGTATTTTTTCCTTCAATTAATGATTAATTCCTCCACTGGTGGGCCAGGCTGACCTCCCCGTGACAACCACGTGCCCTATGGCTTTTCTCCCAGGAGGCCAAGTTGGTGGCCCTGCAGTGGGTGTCAGCGCCATAAAATTCAGCCACTGGAGCCTGGGAGAGGAAGGCTGGAAGTTATACCCAGCTGAGACCTTCCCTGGGCCCTGCCAACTAACTTGTCCTTGTCTGTGTTCCCCATAACGTGGGAGGATCGAGGCTGCCGGATTATCGGGGCTGGAAATGATTTACCATTAGACTCACTCCCCTACCACCCTGCGCCGCCACCCAGTTTGAGCCTTTCAGTGTGCTGTGGGTGCATGGTTCTCTGTCACATACGTGCCATAGCACAACAGATTTTGTTTTGACATTATTTTGGTTCGTGATGTTGTACTTTGACTATTTTACGATAATAGCCAATGTAAACAAACATCTTTGGGGTTCTCGAGTTATTATTTATGATTCTCGGACGTCACAGGCTCTTCGATCCTCACACATTCCTCTGCTTTTCCCGAGGACAGCGTATGTTACCATCCATGACAGCCTCTCGGTCCTGCGGCAGCGGGACTGGAGCTGGATGCTAATATGGCTCCACTGAGGCTTCCAGCAGCGCCTTCTCCCAGGATTTTTTTGCATCCGGCTGTAGTAAAACTGCTAAATATGGTGAAAGTTTTCTGGTGTTGCTTTCTTTAGCTGCCTCCTGGAGTCGTCTGCCTGCCCCTGTTGAATTCGATTCTATTGGCAAGCTGTGTAGTTTTGCATTCATTTAAAGATCATTTCGCAGATCAGAAAGCCGTATAAGTTAATGATTTAAAAAAAAAAAAAGTGTGAGTTACTAGTTGAATCAGCAAGGCCAAGCTGAAGCCACCTTTAAAATAATGATGGGGGAGCGTTTGATGAGGGGACAATCATGTTGGAACAATTTGGGGGTGACTTTAAAAGGCACTGAACGATCTGGCGATTGATGTCTATGTGGGGTCTCACTTGAGGGCTCTGCAGTTCCTATGGTTCCAGCTGCTGGAGGGGTTGGATCTGTGGGTGGCGGAAAGGTGCGAACGGTTTCTGGCGGGGGTTGGGGTGTGTACGTGGTGATCCTGGCTTCCAGGGCTCACCCACTGGGCTGTCCCCGCATTGACAGACACACAGGGGGCGCTTTCCAGGTTCCTCAAGCCCCGTTCCATCGCTTGCAGGCCCCGCCGGCACTCCCCACCCCAGCCAGGCCACAGGCGGTAATGAGAAGCAGCTCGACGCGGCGATCTTGGCCGCGATCCACGCGTGGGAGATGCCACGGGGAGGGGGAGCACGAGAGGTCTTCCCTGCACATCTGGCTCCGTGGGGCGCGCTCGCCTTTCTCCCTCTGCACCCCCGCTCGGCCTTGTTCTCACAGCTCTGTCCATTCCGCCCGTGACCCCCGAGCGATCCCTGACAGGTGATGAATTGGCAGCGGCGGCGTGCGGGGCCCGGCCGCGGCGGGGCTGGAGCCGGAGCCCCGGAGCAGACTCTCCGGCGCCAGGCGCGTGACGCCGCCCATTCACAACGCCCCGCGGCCGGGTCTTCCCGGCGCCGCTCCGGCGGCTGCCATAGCAACCGCGCCGTCACTCAGCGCGCGCGCCCGGCCGATCAATGCCTGAGAGGCCCGGCCCGCGCGCACCTGCAGCCTCCACGCGTCTTAGGTTTCCCGCGATTTGGGGAGAGGGAAGAAAAGAAGAGGGCGCACGGGGTGGGGGGCACTGGAGAGAAAGAAAAAGAATTTTCCTTTTGGGGGAAAAATCTCAAACCAGGGAGGTACAGTGTGGCTTTCGAGGTTGCCAAAGCAAAAGGTTTTGCTTTATTTCATTTGTCTTTGCAACTAAAGGCGTCCAGGGTGGGGCTAGTGCAGGGAAGGAGGTCACTCTCTGCTCCGCGCGGGCGAGATTGATTTATTCCTTTGGATCCACCGGGTCCTTGCCGCGATGGCTTTGATCCCGCACTCCTAAAAATACCTTTGAAGGACTCCACCCCACCCGCAAGCCCAGTTCCTCTCTGCCGTAGGGTCTTCCACCTACGATCCTTCGGATATTGCACAAGACCCCCCAACCTCCCCTGAGAGTTTTCCAGGACTGTAAACGTCACCCCCACCCCTGGCCCTGCGGAGGCGAGGAAAGCGCAGCCGGGTGCTTAGCCCGCCGCGCGCCCTCATTACCACTACAAAGTGGGGCCGGACAAGCGCCCGTGCAAAGCAGCCTCTCGCCCGAGCACATTAGAGACAGAAACTTCCAGGCAGTCGGACCGACGCGGCGGCCGCCGCCTCCACGGCCAGCTTTATCTCCAGGGAAAGTTCCATTTTAAGAACCAGATGCCAGCATTCCCGGACAGCTTACGGCATCCGGATCCCCGAGGCGCGCCTCTGCAGCGGGGAAGCGTTAGCGGTGGTTATTTATCGTCTGTCCCGGGAGGAGCCGTCGGACACACACGTCCTCTGCTGTCCCTTAAAGTGGAGCGTGTTGGGGGTGGGGCGGCGTGGGGTGGGTGCCTGCAGTTTGTCGCGTTCTTCTAGGAATCGGCATCTGGGTCGCATAAGGATTCTTTCTGCTTTCTGTGTTTATTTAGTACCTTGGCAAGAAAGAGCGCTGACCGCGAAACCAGATAACCGATTTTGGGTTTGTAATAGACCTACAGAGACAGGAGAGGCGGGGAGGTGGCCGGGGGACGACCGAGGAAACCCAGCACGAGATTTATTTTTCTTGCTTTGGGTCTCTCCGAGGAACTGTTTTCTTATGCTTCTGGTGGCGCACAGCTAGGAGAGCACCAGCTGAGCGCTTCAGCCACTATAGCTTCGCAGCTTTTCCTCCCCAGCCCCGCCGCCACCAGGCCCTAACTCCTTCTAGGATTGCAGCGCGCTCCTGTGGGCCTCTAGAGCCCCAGGTGAAAGGCCCGTGCCAAACCTAATTGCGCGCCACCGTCTGATCCCCTGTTCCAGGGTGGGATCACTTTTCAGCTTCAAAGAAAGCAAAGTTTGGCGGGGGCGCTGATTTCACTATCTGTTCTGCCAAGTGTTTGGGGATCAGTGCAGTGAAGTGCCCCTGCTCAGGGTCGCCTTTGGCTTTTCCGTAGGATTTTCCTTTGTCATCAAATGTTTAAAAAAAAAAAAAAAAGCAAATTAACAAGAGCCAGAGGCAAGGTGTTGGAAAACTGCGGCAGCCGCCGGAGAGCTGGCGGGAGAGGGGCTGGCGTCGCCAAGTCTGAACGCCAAGGGAGGCGTGCAGAGCGGGTCCGGCACCTTGGAGCGCGGGGACCCCGCTGTGCGCCGCCAGCAACCTCTGACCCGCTTGTGTCCGTGGAGCGCAGCAGCAGCCAGCGACAAGGGCGGGCTTGTCCGGGAATCAAGCTGCATCTAATATTATCATGAGGCTGCAAAAGTCGAAGGGGGCCGGCCTATAGCGCCTAACAAGAAACACATTGCGCGCTCGCCCGGCCTTGGCCCAGGCCAAGTTTGCACGCGAGCCAAACCCTTGACCTCAGTGGGGCGGAGCCGCGCGCCCCGCCCCGCCCCACATACGCTCCCTGACTGGGCCACCTCGCGCGTCCCGGAAACCGGCGGGCGTGCTGCCCTGCGCCCTAGTGCTACGCACCCAGGCGGCACCAGCGCGGGCTGTGTGGGGAACAGACTTGAGTTTTTAAACCCAGTATGTATACTTCATGCTCCCCGCATTCTTAGTGTTCACCGCCATCGTCCGTCGCCTCTCCCACACGATGGCCCTGGGCAACCTCCCCCTCCCAGTTACAGGGGCAGTACGCTTTGGGGACCCGTAAGCCCCTGCCACGCGCCCAACGCGTGTCGCTGCGCCTGGCGGCAGAGGACAGGACCGAGGCCGCGTTCTTCGGTGGGGTCACTGAGTGCGACACGTCCTCCTGGCCAGGCTGGAGGAGGGGCCCCAGATGCAGGGGCGAGGACTTGCTTTGAGAGAAGCAAAACTGCCAAACTGCCACCTGCTTTTAATCCGTGCGTCTCACTTTAATCAGCTCGCCCCCCTCCTCAAGCTTGCTTGAAGGGCACTGCTGTTCTTGCGGGCACAGAGACACGTGTGGGAGCCCCGGAAGGCAGAGGTGGGCGGGTCCCTAATTGGAACCCAGCGCAGGAAATTTAGAGAGAACCTGTTTCAAAATTAAATGAATACAAAGGGCTGGGGAATGTAGCACGCTGTGAAGGCTCTGGTGCAAGCACCAGCATCACACCAAAAAAGTTTTAGAAGTTAGAAAAGGCAGGCGCTGACTCCATTTCTCAGAAGGAGAAACTGAGGCATGGATCAATGACAGATTCCTTTCCTCTGTGGTAGCTTGGACTCCAGCCCATATTTCCTAGAACAACAACCTCCTTCTGTCAGAGGCAGAGGTCTGTGACCCTGACTCCAGGTGGAGTAGTGATTTTTTGTTGTTTTAACCTTGAACTTTAAACCAGCCCTACATGGCCTAAAGCCCAGAATCGGTGAACTATTTTTTCCTTTCCCTCCAAGTTAACGCTGGTGGGCCAGCGAGATAGCTCAGTGAACTAAAGAGCCTGGTTAGGCACGCACAGGCAAGCGCAGAGGGTTTGGTTTCATTAGATCCTGAGCACCAAATGCCATGCCAGCCCCAACCGCAGGGTGGGCGGAGCTGGCCAAAGTCAGGGCATAGTGGCACAGGTCTATAATCCCAGCGTTGGGAGGCTGAAAGCAGTAGAATCACAATGAGTTTGAGCTGCATAGAGACCCTGCAACAATCAAATCATTTTAAAAAACCAAAAATGCTAGTGAGACAGGTCTTAGGACTTTTCAGTGTACCAGAGTATATATATGCCTACCTCCCTGTACTCTATGAGGCTGAGGCAGGAGGACTGAAAGTTACAGCCCAACCTGGGCCATTTAGTAATGTAGTAACACTGTGTGTCAAAATTTTAAAAAGGGCTAGTGATATAGCTCAGGGTGGAGGCCTTGAGTAAAGCTCCAGGGTTGGAAAAGAAAATGTACCTCAAGGGGGAAATATTAGCTTTCAAAAAGGAAATATTGCTAGGTATATTGGCACATACTTGCAATACCAGCACTCAGGAGGCTGCAGCAGGAGGATTGTCAAAAGTCTGTAGCCAACCAGGGCTACATTGTGAGTTCAAGGCCAGTCTGAATTACATAAAGAAACAAGTCTCACAAAAAAAGTAATATTGGGCTGGAGAGTTAGCTCAGCAGACTAAGTGCCTGCTTAGGCAAGCACCAGGACCGGTTTTGATCCCGGGCATCAGAGGCTGCACAAGCCCCATCCCTGAGCATGCTGAGCCTATGACTGAGTCTGGGTGTGGTGGTGTACCCCTGTAATCCCAGGGCTGGGGAGGCCGAAAACAGGGGGATCATTAGGAGTCCAAGCTGTGTGAGACTCTACCAATACATAAAAAAAAAAAAAGAGTAATTTTTTTTTTTGGCAGAACCGGGGATTGAACTCAGGCCCTTGTGCTTGCCAGGGAAGCACTTGCTCTGCTGAGCCATCTCCCTGGCCCCTGAAAGAGGAATATTTGCTGTGATGGTATACAATCCTTTCAGAACATGAAGTTTGAAATGATCTGCGCTAACATCTTCCCGTTTCTTCAGGTTCCTCAGAGCTACTTTGTCCTGGTCATGGCCAGCTTTAGGGAGAATGTGGGAGTTAGGAAAATTCATTAAACCCATCCCACACGCAGGCTGAGTTGCTCAGGGATCCTAGCCATGGCAGTGGGGAGGGGACCCCAGAAAGCACCTTACCAAGTCTATCACCCCTTGGGAATGCGGAGAGCCTGAGGTCCTGTAACCCCCTTCAGGTTTTGTTGTGAGCACTGTATGGATCTTACACATAAAGTGTAGGTGCTTGGTAAATAAGATAACCAGATCAAATGCAGGACACCTATCTATCTGTTTATTTTGTAACAGGGATTGAATCCAGGGCAATCAAATGGAGTTTCATTCCTAGCCTTTTATTTTTTTATTTTTTTTGGTCTTTTTGAGACAGGGTCTCACTATGCAGCTCAGGCTGGCCTTAAGCTCACTTTGTAGCTCAGGTTGGTCTCGAACTCACAACAATCCTCCTGCCTCAGCCTCCCTAGTGCTGGGATTACAAGTCTGCGCCACCACGCCCGGCATTCCTAGCCTTTTAAAAACTTCTTTTATTTTGAGATAGGGTCTTGCAAAGTGACCCACGTGCCCATGCTGGGCTTGAGCTCTCCATCCTCCTACCTCAACCTCCCAGGTGTTGGGGTGACAGGCATGTGCCACCACGTCCGGCTGAGGAGCCCATGGTTAAATACTTATTGTCATAGCCAGGTGTAGTGGTGCCCGCCTGTCAGCCTGGTGCTCAGGGTGCTGAAGCAAGAGGACTGCTGAGAGCCCAAGGTCAGCGAGGCCCCATCTAAAATGACCAAATATCTGAGTCATGCTTGAGGACCCTGTGCTCCACAGGGGGCAGGGTAGGCCAGGAGCAAGCAAGGACCACATCGTGCTGGGTGTGCCCCCAGAGAAGAGCCATCCTTTGGAAGCAGTGGAGTCTGCATCCAGACAGGGAGGAAGCGAGCAGGGAGCTGGGTTCATAATCTCTTTATGAACATTTGAGTGAGTTATTGAGTGTCTGTAGTAAGAAACAAAGTGCACCTTACAGGGGGAGGGGACAGACTTGGGAGGAGTTAGATCTTTCCTCAGGTTGGAAAAGAGGACAGGTTTTCCAAGCCCACAAATGAGAGCCCAGGTGACTGTGTCACTGACAAGTTAGAGGTGGAGGGCATCTGTTTATTTGTCCTCTATCTATGTGTTCCTTTACTGTGGGCCCTAGTTCTCCAGGATTGTAGGGAGCATCAGTGACTTAATCTGATGCCTCACTGCGAGCCGAGCAGAGGATTCACTGCACTCCCCATGGCGGGTTACCCACATGACTACCAGAGGCAGCGGCAGGGAGGGGAGAGAGGTGCGGGTTGGGGGAGGACAGGGCAAGAACTTGAATCCAGTGACCTTGGAAGGCTCTGTTGAGAAAGTGTCATTTGAGCAAGGACTTGAGAAGCAGCAGCATAAAGGGCTCTGGAGGTGGTTTGCTTGGTGACCCAGCAGTAGAGACAGTGCAAGGGGACTAAGGTAGAGGCCCTGACGGGTGAGACTCCATGGACCTGGAGGACTTGTGAGACCTAGCAGTGCGGGGTAGCCCCAGGGGCAGGAGTGGCTTCAGAGCAGGTGACAGATGGGATGGAGTTCAGGCTTAAGGGCAGGGAGGTATCACCTGCAGCTGTTGAGGCTCTCGAGAACCGGGCAGGTGCCTGGTGTGGTCTTGACTGAGGAAGCCACAGGCCCTGTGGTGGGGAAACTGACCTTAGTTCACTCCCCCTGGGATTCTATCTATATCTTTTCACCCAGCCCCCAGGGCTACATCAGTTCTGTCCCAGGGTCAGGTGAAGGAGAAAGCTTTGCCTTTAAATTCTGCCTCACAGCACAGCTGTGTGGTTTGTGGGGTCACTGAGGCAGCTCATTTGCTTGGGGGAAAGCACAGGGTCTGACGCAGGTCAGCCAGCTTGGGAGGGCAGCCACGGTGTTTGCTGTGGGGTCCCCAGAGGCAGAAGCCATGGACAGGTGGGTTTGGAATCTCAGGGAGCTCCTCATACTCCAGCGATCCCTGTGGTTTCTTCAGACCTGCAGTGCTGCTTCCTGGGAAATACAAACTGGGAATGTCTTGCTGCCTATCTAAACTTCCTTTAAGATTAGTGGAGTTTAGGGTTGTGACTCACACAGCTGTCATCCCAGCAGTGAGAGGCTGAGGCAGGAGAATTGAAAGCTGGAGCCCAGCTGGGACAACTTCATGACATAGCAAGGCCCTGGCTAAAACTAGAAAGTAAATAAGGGGCTGGGGATTTCCCTCAGTATGAAGAACCTGGGTTCAATCCCTAATACAGAAAAAAAAAAAAAAAAAAAAAAAAAATTAGTGGAAACTAAACCAACATGAATCCTTTGAAAAATCATCCTTAAACTCTGATTTTTAAATCAGATCACTTCTTGGTTAAGGTGTTGTTTTTTGCAGAACCGGGGATCGAACTCAGGCCTTTGCTCTTGCCAGGGAAGCACTTATTCCACTGAGTCATCTCCCTGGCCCCTTGGTTAAGGTTTAAAACCAAGGATCCACATCTAAAATGTCATCATCTTGAACAAAGTAGGTGTCAATCCTGGTGGGAGAGTAGGCACTTGGAGCCTCACCAGCCTGCAGCTATGGAGGAGGAGGTCTGGCGCAGGGTGTAGCCATGCTGCCCCTTGGCATCTGCCCAGTGGCTGCTGGCTAGTTCCTGTCTGGCCCTGGAAGGAAAGTCTAGGAGTATTCAAGGCGCCTCTCCCTTTTCCTTTGACATCTACAATGCCATTAATTACCAGATTTGTCCCCCAGGCCTTCCTTTCCAGGCATGGTCTCCAAGGCCCCTCCCTGTCCCATCACAGCAGCTGTCCCAGCACCTTGGCTTCCAGCAGGACACACACACCTGCGGAACCTGGCCAGTCCTCCCTGTGGTTGGGCCTTATCGTTAGGGAATAGGAAAAGCAGTGATGGGGCTCAGTGTCAAGAACAGTGTCCAGTAGCATTAGCTACAGGCGCCTGGCCTGTAGCATTAGGGACAAAGCACTGCATTTCACAGAGTGTAGTAGGCATTGTGGCAGGGGTGTCTTGGTGACTAGCAGTGCCTGCCCATCAGGTGCCGTCTTCGTGGATATCACCTTTCATTTCCTCTAGAAATACAGGGAAATGGAATACGACTAACAAAACAAAATGACACAAAAAAGTCAAAGTATACACATAACATAGCCATGAGCACACAAAAAGTTGCATTTTAATGCTGAAAAGGAGCCTGAAGCAAATGGAAAAATCAATACCATTGATCCAGTCTTTCAGATAAAACCGAGCATGTATGTTTCAGGTATGCAGCAAGATGTGATGTTCGTTTGTGTGCACAGGGAAGTCCCTGCTGCTGCCGGGTAAACTGACACAGCCCTCTCCTCACCTGAGGAGTTTTTTTTCTGAAAGGGGCCTGAAATCCCCTTTGGCAGATTCCCAGGACACAGGACGGTGTTACTAACCACCGACCCATGCTGCGTGTCAGGTCTAATTAGAACTGATACAGCCTGAGGAAAAGCGGCTGGGCACCTCGGGCTTCCATGCTCCCGTTTCCAGTGCCCTCTGTCCCCCACCTCTGCTCCACGCCATGCAAGTACACGTGTGATCCTCCTCTCTTTACAAATTGGGCATTTTTGTTCACCCTTGGTCTTTGCATTGATTTTGATTTCTTAAATATTGCATTAAAATATTTCTCTGGATGGTTGAGTTCATTCACACCTTTGATCAAGGCATCACTGATCAGACCGCATTCCAGCATAGCTACATGGTTCTTCCCAGGGGTACTTTGTCTAAAACTATGTGGAAAGTTTAAGTTTGAAAACTGAGTCCTCCTCAAGATCCCTCCCTCCGCCTTAAACACACTCATCCCACTGTCTTGCAACTTTCTGCAGCGGCTCTGGAGTCCTCTTTCCTGAGGGTCTTTAGTTGTACTGTCTTAGCTGCCTAGATGTGCATGTGTGAGTGCACGTGCGTGTGCGTGCACACACACACACACACACACACACACACAAACACTGAAACTCAGATCAAATAGACAGGAAGTTAAATGCTAGGGAAAGGTGACTTGGAAATTGCAGCCAAAGCAGCTTGATAATACGTTTATAATTGCCAGGGATATGGCTCAGCAACACAAGCCCTTCCTTGCCTGACAAGAACAAGGCCCTGAGTTCAATTCCTGGTGCCAAATATATATGTTTTAGTTTTACTATTCTAGAATATTTAAGGACAAATGGATTTTTGGAGGAGAGATGCTATGTGGATTGTTTGGCCATTAAGAAGTGGCCTTCTTGCCAGGCATGGTGGTGCATGCCTGTAATCCCAGCACTCGGGAGGCTGAGACAGGAGGATTGTTGTGAGTTTGAGACCAGTCTGAGCTACAAAGTGAGCTTAAGGCCAGCCTGAACTGCATAGTGAGACCCTGTCTCAAAAAGACAAAAAAAAAAAAAAAAAAAAAAAAAAAGAAATGGGCTTCTGCCAAAAAGTTTTAAGGTCTGAAAATGCAGAAAAGCAAGATCCCAAAGCACAGGGCAAAGCTTAATTCAAGGTAAATAAGGGGCTGGGGATTTCCCTCAGTATGAAGAACTTGGGTTCAATCCCTAATACAGAAAAAAGAAAACAAAACAAAAAACAATTAATGGAAACTAAACCAACATGAATCCTTTGAAAATCATCCTTAAACTCTTAAAAATCAGTTCACTTTTTTGTTAAGGTGTTGGTTTTTGCAGAACCGGGGATTGAACTCAAGCCTTTGCTCTTGCCAGGGAAGCACTTATTCCACTGAGCCATCTCCCTGGCCCCTTGGTTAAGCTTTAAATCCAAGGACCCACATCTAAAATGTCATCATCTTGAACCAAGTAGGTGTCAGTCCTGGTGGGAGAGCAGGCATGGAGGTGGTCGTCTAGGACGTGCAACGGCTGTGCCTCAAGATAAGGACCTCACACTCAGCGGTGGATGCCTCCCAGCCTAGCTCTCTCCACCTGACCTCTGTCTTCCAAGAGGCTGAGGATGCCACACAACCTCACTTTTGCCCAATGCTATTCCAAGCATGTCCAAACTCAAGGAAGGGAGGACATTCCCTTATTTATTTATTTACGTATTTATCTATTTAATTTTTTTGACATAGGCTCTTCATATGTAGTTACTCTGGCCTTGAACTTGAGGCAATGCTCCTGCCTCAGCCTCCTGAGTGATGAGGTTATAGACATAGGACACCCCTTGTTGAGGGGCAAAGTCAGAGTGCTGCCAGTTGAGCCCGCTGGGGCACTGTGGGCATCATGGGAAGTGGTATTTTAGAAGCAAAGTTAGAGGTCTGGCATCCTAAAGGAGACCAAGAAGAAGGTGAATCCAGGATTTCCCCTTGGGTCGCCCATTGTGTCTGATGCGCATATCCTTTCCCATAATTCCCTCTGGCATAATTGGAAGCACTAGATGTGGTCCATAGGCATGAACTTTCAATGAGTTCCAAGTGAGGCAGAGTCACTGCAGGTCATGCTCCCAGGCCTCCCATGCAAGTGCCCTGGTTTGTCACTTTGGAATTTTCCAGAAGTCTCTGTTTTTGTGGTTTATGCCTCCCGATAATAGGCCTTAGTTTGGAGGTCAGGAAGTCTGGGCCTTTGGTGTTGCCCAGATTTAGGTGAGTGGAGGGGAGGGGCCTGTAGCCCCAGTTGTACTAGCTCTAATACACAGATTGCAGAATGGACAATCTACTCTGGTGAAGTCCCAGACAGAACAGAAAGCAGGAGAAAGGGCACTTCCGTCTTCTTGAACTGGGCGTTCATTTTCCCTGCTCTGGTCTGTGGAGCTCCTGGTCCCTCCACCTGGGGGTCTGGGACCTGTCTTCTTCTTTTAGCTAGGACCTTTGCTCTCCTGGGTCTCCAGCCTGGGAACTTCTCCATTTCTCTGCCAAATCTCTTTGTATGTCTCTCCATCCTCTGAACTCTGCTTTTCTGGAGAACTTGGCGTAGTTGAGGAAGTGAGGCAAGTACATGGGTCCAGGTGGCCATGTTCTGGGGATGGGGGTTTCAGAGCTGGCAACTCCCCACACCACTCTCTATCTCTTGCTCCTTTTGTTCTTCTTCTGTCCCCTGGAAGTCTGCAAGCAGGCAGAGGGCTTCTTTTAAAGAATGACCAATGACCATCTCTGCCAAGGCATTTCCTGGTCCTGTGATTTTTAGATCCATTCCATCTTGACCTCAAGGCATTTAAGCAGTGTTTTTGAAAGGCTTTGAAAGAGGGAGAAAGAGGGCCTCACCCAAGCTGAGACCACAGTGACTATCTTAGTTTTTTTCTTTCTTTCTTTGGCCTTGAACTTACTCTGTATCCCAGGTTGATGTAGAACTCGAACAAATCCCTCTGCTTCAGTCAGCCTCCCAAGTGATGGGATTACAGGCCTGTGCCGTCCCCCTACCTTAGTCACTTTCTTATTGTGAAGACCCAGTACCCAACACCTGAAATGAAAGGAGAGAAGACTCACTTGGGCTCATGGTCACCATCCCTGGTTGGCAGGATGGAAATAGCGGGACAAAGGGGCGTGGTGGAGAAGAGTGGTTTAGCCTATGGCCACCAGGAAGCAGAGAGAGAAGGGAGAAGCTGGGACACGACGCCCCCTTCCAGGTCTCACCCCAGGGACTTCCTCCAACCAGGCCCTGTCTCCTAACAGTGAGCCAGCCATTAACTCACCCCTGGATGGACCCACTGGTGGGTACAGGAGGGGGATCCAGTTACCTTCCCAAAGGTGACTCTGCCTGCTGGGGAGTTTTGGGGCCAGGCCGTTCCGGATCGTGATGGTCCCAGTGACCTCGTCTCTTTTCTCTTACAGTGAAATGGCTTCCTGGAGCCCTGCCTGAAAGAGCTGCCCTCATATATCTGGCCAAGCATGTTTATGTAAGTCCACTCGGGGCAAGAGAAAACCAACCAAACCATACAGAGCCCCGGGGTCGTGAGAACACCCCCTGCACCACATGGATTCCACTGGGGTGCCCCAACGGCGGTGGCCCCTTACCAGCCAGGCTGGTTCCCAACTCTTTCCACCACCATGCGTGTGGCATTTATTTTCCAGGGCGGTGAGGTGACACCAGGGAGAATACAGAAATATTCATCTTGCTTTCCAGCAAGGGCTGGTAAATGTCAAATCAAATTAAATGAGAGTGTTGTCTGCGGCAGAGCGTGTGCACACCGAGGATTGGGGAACCCCGCTCTAAATCCTAGTGATCTTCACTGCTTCCCCGTCGAAACTTTTTATTGACCTGAACCCATTTAGACGAAGTTCTCATGTATTTATTACTTGAGCAGAAGCCTTTCGGTAGAGTTGAGAACAATTCATTAGCTAACTTCTCCTTCCTCCCCACTCCCGTCTGCCTGCACCCCACTTTTGGGAGTGAGAGGACAAGGTTTCCCAACAGCAAGTGTGTGAAGTCGCTCCCTGTCAGCGCCTGAAAGTGATCAAACGCAACCCCCCACTCCCGCCCCTGCTCCTGCCCCCGCCCTCCATGCAGCATCCGGGCATTTCGGTTTCTGGAGCTCCAAACAGGCCCCGAGCAGGCGGGCAGCACCCTGCGCACAGCTGGGCAGATGCTAAGAGATCACTTCCAGCCTCAGTGGGGTGAAAGAGTGGATTTGTCGGAGAGGGCCAGACCTGGGGCAGCCTGCCCACGACTTCATTACCATGTCAATCCTGGGAGTTGGCCTGCTTTAACACAGCGGTGGGCCCAATGCATATGGAGTGGGGAGACCCCTGAAGGAGTAGTGAATAGAAAACCCGCCTGGAATCTGCCTCCAGCTTTGTTTCGGGGTTGAGCGACGTGAGAGACCCCAGGGCTTGTGGCACAGATGGCAGCCGGCCCTGAGGACCTGCGCGCTCCTCTCTTTTTCTTTTCAGCCCCCTCCCTCGCAGGGTTTCCTTTTTTGCTAAGTGTGTCCGCGTCTCAGTGGCCTGACTGAATTGGCTTTGATTTCCTCTCTCTGCGAGAGGCGAATTAGTTTTAGGGTAGGGGGACTCCGAGGTGAAATGAATTAGTTACGTAGCCATTGGCTTTCAACTTGTGCTTTTCCAAAAAATGGAAATTGGAAGCGTCCATCGGAGGAAGATTGGAAGTCATTGAAAATCATGAAAAATAGCAACAAAGAAAAGACAATGAAAAGTGAGAGGACTTTCAGAACTCCTCTGGACTTCTCTGGTGGAAGTGGAAACCCATCCAAAAAGCAAAGTTTGCTGGCTTTCAGAAACACAGAGGTGTCCCCGCCATGGCGCTGTAAATCAAAGGACTCTGGCATTATCTAGTTTCCTTTCTGCTTCAAAAGTTAGAACAAACGTCACAAGGGAGAAGAGAGTGGACTCTACCCACGAGAGGTCTTTTCTTGGCCTGCTTCGTAGGAAGCGCCTTGAAATGTTAATGGAGCGGGTTTTGTTGCCGGGGTTTGCATAGAGATGGTGGGAAACAGCTCGGATCCTAACAAAACCTTTTGTTATTAATCAAGAAAATCTGGTCCGCTGAAGCAGCAAAGAGCTAGAAATTAGCC
Organism: Ctenomys sociabilis; assembly: GCA_004027165.1. Lineage (NCBI taxonomy): Eukaryota > Metazoa > Chordata > Mammalia > Rodentia > Ctenomyidae > Ctenomys > Ctenomys sociabilis. The sequence continues at coordinate 78,013 of PVKA01003636.1, read as the reverse complement.
AGCCCCGCTGACTGGCCGAGGGCAAACGCAGCGAGAATTCCAGGCGGGAGCGGGCCACGCTGCACCCTGGGCTGTGTCCCCAGCTCCTTGGACGTCTCCCACGCTCCGCCGTCACCGGAGCAGGGAGCTTCTCCCGCGTCCTGAGCTTTAAACCCTGTGCTTTCAGAAGCAGGCAGAGGAGCGGCCGTCACAGTGTGCCGACGAGGTGGTCTGAGGAAAGCAAGCCTGGCGCGGCGGAATCCGAGAGGAGTGCGCCGCTCTGCAAATGGGCTTGGGCCTGAGGTTTTACAGGCCCTTTTGTAAACTGGAATTTTATTTGGTGCTGGAGAACAGGAAATTTCTGTTTGACTTTAAACAGACTTCATCCCCCCACAAACATTCCTAATTTAAAATCTGTGGAGGTGCATTTCATGATGAAGGGCGGAAGGGGTAAAAACAGCCCGGCTAATGGGGCTACATCAGCACAAACCTCACACCTCTTCTTCTAGAAAAGGGGAAACTGAGGCCCGGCAATACAGCCCGGAGCACCAGCGCCCTACTCATCTCAGGTTCCCCGAATCTAGTAAGGGAATCTAACATCATGCTCTTTGGCAGTAGAGGTCCCTTGGGTCACGTAGAGCAGAATTCCTAGCCTGGTCCCTAGCGACACTTTGGATAGCATGGCTCTGTGCTGTGAGTTTCTCTTCTTTGCTTTGTAGGATATTTGGTGTGGCCCGTGACTCCCCTGGGTTCCTGCTTTAGTCCCTGGCAAGGATGCTGAGTGAGACACACTACTTCTGAACTATTCCATCCTTCTTGAAGGATGCCTTTTTCATGGAATAATGAAGTATCTACAAGTTTCCTGCTTCTGGGATAACAAACCTGAATTGTGAAATATACAGTGAGTGCAAACCTAAACAACTTCTGGCATAAAGGATTTAGCTGTAAGGTGGGCCTCTCGGCATGTGTCTGTAATCCCAGCACTGTGGGAAGTTGAGGCAGGGGGCTCTCCATATCAAATCCATCCTGGGCAACTTAGTGTTTCAAAGAGTTTTACAAAACTAAAATGACAAGCCAGGTGCAGCAGTGCATGCCTATAAGCCTAGCACATGGGAGGCTGAGGCAGGAGGATCACTGAAAATGTGGTGCCAGCCTGGGCTACACATTGAGACTCTGTCTCAAAAACAAAAAAATGCAATTAAGTGAACAAAGGGTTCTGCCTTATCTGCTGAGGTGCCATAGAGCGGGCTTCAGGACCGGTGTCCAGGGGCTGGTCCCCAGGAGAGGCAGAGTAGGACACTTCCCAAGGACAGAAATCCCACCCTCTGCAATTCCCCAGGCAATTACTCTGTCTAGCAGAGAGCTGGGTTCCGCTCATCCTGGGCCTGGAGAGCAGCAACTCTAGGGATCAAATTCAGCAGACATACGTGTTTTGTGCAGAGCCCTTTCACTTCCTCTCTGTAGGAAACAGCCTTGCTTGAGTCTGGGGTGGGCCTCATTCTCAGCCGGTTCTCTCCAGCCCCGCTGACCGAAGGCTGACACCAGAAGGCCCAATGGATCTGGCTCCAACAACAGGGCCAGACGCACCTTCTTGCAGAGGAACTGGGTTTATGCTCAGGCAGGAAGGGAAGAGCAGCCGACCATCCTGAGAGTTCACCTACAGGCTGGGCTGGGAACAGACAAAAGGCCCGTTATAGACACCTTAAAAAGAGCCCACAAAAGAAAAGCTCTGGCCATGGGGCCCAGCTTGGCACTGGCCCCAAGGTTTTATGCAGTGTTCAAAGCCCCGGGAAACACGCATGGGAACCTTTGTGCTGGGCAGGAGAGAGCTGGCCCCAAGCTTATCAGAGCGGAGCTCGGTTACCACCTCTGTTTTCTGCAAACTTTTCCAGGCCAGCCTGTGGAGCCCCTCGAGGGCACCTGGTACTTGAGAACTTGGGTTGCCTGGCTATGCTTCCTGGGGCTCCCTGAGGGATCATGCAGGGACATGGAGATAGTAGGGGGATCTGAGGAGGTAAGAGGGCAATTTGGGATCTAAAGCACCTGCATTGTGGCGTGGGTCATATGCAGATTGACACTGCCGAGATGCATGAGTGGTTCTGGGGGCCAGAGGGCATGAGCTCGAGGACCTCAGGGTGGACTGTGCCAGGGAAAGGCATTGTGCATTGTGCCTCACAGTCTCTGGAGTCCAAGTTTGGCCATTCTTGATACTGGACTAAAATCCAGTGGCTCTAAAATTAAGACAAAATCATCCATTTGTATATATTTGCTGGTAGCAGAAAGAGATCTCTGTATGTGGGTATTATAGACATGAAGTGATGGAAATATATGGTGAACATTTACATAAAAATTGTCAGAGTAAAAGACCCATGAGTAGGAATCCCCCTGTGTCCCCACCCTTGCTTTGGACACATTCATCCTATAATCTCTGCCACTTTCTTTCTTTTTGGGGGGGCATGAAAGGAATGGTATTGGGGCCACAGAGGAATGCAATCAATGATATAGTGTGTGCCTAAGGAGAGTCACATGAGACAAAACATTCTCTTAGGCATCCACAGAGAGCAAATTGGTCAAGCCATGGGGTGACTCATCCGCATGGCTGACACTGACAAAGGATCTACAAAGTGAGGTACAGGGTTACAGGATAAATCCTGATGGTACTGACTGACATTATGTGATACAAAAGTTACATTTCTTGTTATATAGGTCTTGCTTTAACTCAGTCCAGCCGAAAAGTATAAAAAAGGTGGTATATAAAGTAAAGTCATTAATATACTGAGCTGTGAATGGTTCAAGTCAACAACTTCTGTGGATACCCACTTCTATAGTAGACTGCTGATCTGTGTTGGATTGTTGTATTAAAATATATATATATATATATATATATATATATATATATATATATATAATCTTAGCTGTCCCTGTTTTGAAAATCTGTAACATCTGTATTGTTGTATATTACTCTGTTTATGTCATTTTTTCTATTTGTTTTTGCTTCTATTTTCCACTCTTCAAGTTAAAATACAAAAAAAAAAAAAAAAAGCTAAAAAAAGAAAGGAATGGTATTGAAGAGGTAGACATGACTGCTAAAACCAAAGTGTCACATATGGCTAAAAAAAAAAACCTTTCACAGTGACCCAGCAGTGGTGGTGGGTGTCCCTTCCCTCTGGCGCGCCAGGGCTTGAGAACACAGGACAGTGCCAAGGCTGGGCCTCTGCCTTTCCTCCAGCAGCCCAGGTTCCCATCCGCCTCTAAACTTGGGCCTTGGTGAGCCGCAGTCCTGTAGGTGGTTCCTCCTGTGCCCCGCTGTATAGCTCAATGAGAAGCTTGACCGCTGCTCGTCCACCCTCTCCTGGGGCATGCTGTAGGACAGCAGCCCGCCCACAATGTCCCTGTGATCTGCCACCTTCTCTCTCTCTCTCTCTCTTTTTTTTACGGTACGGGGAATTGACCTCAGGGCCTTGTGCTTGCCAGTCAATGCCTATTCTACCGAGCTAACTCCCCAGCCCTGCCCTGCCACTTTCTGCAGCAGCTCTAGACTCTCTTTCTTGAGCGTCTTCACTGGGTATGATCAAAAACACAGCGGCATGCAGCAGAAGCCAGGCTCCTAAAATCATGACACTGTGTCTTCACCCACAGGAGTCATTGGAACGAGTACTGTGTGACTTCTGGTTCCTTCTCTTAGATGGAACCAGACACTGCGTGCTCTCTGCTTCCATGTCCATCCATCCGTCCATCTGTTTGTTTGTTCGTTCCTTCATTTATTCCTTCACTCACTGAGCTACATCCCCAGCCCCACCCCCTTTTAAATTTAGAGACAAGGTCTAAATTTGTTACCTTGCTAGGCTGCCCAGGCCGAGACTGAATTTTCTTTCAGTCCCACCTCAGCCTCCTGGAGGGCTGAGATCCCAGGTATTGGCCACCATGCTTGGATCAGAACAAATCCAGTCTCAGTTCACTTTAGTGAGCTGGGTGCTCACTGTCTGGGGCCTGCCTGCCATGTGCAGGCATTGTGTGGGGAGAGGTGTTGGGGGCTATGGGACCAGCAGGGAGGAAGTTTTCTGTTGGACTCCAGGTGGGCCCCATGTAATGCCAGCCTTCATCTGTGAAAAGCCGAGAGTGGAGCCTGGGTTGAATCCCCCACCTTCATGGAGTCCTTGGGGTCCCTGATAACACTTGGCAAATAGCCCCTGGCTGGCCGAGCCAGCCATGACACCTGAAGAGGTTTCTCAGGGCTCTGACCCTGGGATTCCTGCAGAAGCCCTCTGTCTGCCCTGCAGAGCTGTCCTAAGTCTTTTGGACAGCGTCCATAAGCTCCCTTCAAACTGCCTCCCCCCTCTCTGATTAGGGAACATAGGCAAGAGGCACAGGGAAACAGAGCCAGGTGGGTGAGCAGGGTGGAGCCTGAGGCTAAAGAGGATTTGAACTTGAGGAGCTTGGAAGCCAGCAGGTGAAAGGAGGAGAGGGTGACGAGGACATGTAGGGTGACGACATGTAGGCTGATGAGGACATGTAAGGTGTTGCTTCTCCAGGGACAGGAGAGGGGGATGGATATTCTCTATGTGCCTGGCATGGGACATTTCTGTGGAGCTGGCCTCTTAGAGAGGCACAGAGTGACACAGCTGTCTAGGACCAGCACTGAGGAGGCCAGGATCCCCAGAAGAGGGACAGTGACCCTGTGTGGCAATGAGTGACTCAGAAGCCAGGCATGCTGGGGCCCCGTTCTGGGATGGACAGGAAGGGCTGCTATCTCAGGGGCGTGGGGTGGGGGGAGAGTTAATGATCAAACCTTTTGAGCCAACACCCAGGGCCAGGCTGGCCTCGCTGTCCCTGGGGCTGACCCCACTCCAGCAATCCTGGTGGGAGTTGGCCCCCACAGGAGCCAGCCAGACGCTCAGACCCTAAACAGAAAGATGTGTAGCTTTTGGAAACTGCCTGGACTAGAAACAGGGGTAGCTGATGAGGAAAATCAATTTGGCTTGAGTGTCATTGACAAGGAGGCAAGGAGGGGTGTGGAGAAGGGAGGGCATGGTTTCCCTAGTTTATATTTCCAGGGGTGCAGGTTTGCAGGGCACAGCGATGGCACCATTGTGGGGAGCTGGTATACAGGCAGCACAGCTTGACTCTCTCCTGCCTCCCCACTTTCCTTCCCTCCTCCCTCCTGCCCGCTCTTGGTCCCCTGTCTTCTGCACAGGATCTCCCTACTTCTTAGTGTCCATCTTTGTTTTTTTGGTGGAACCAGGGATTGAACTCAGGCCTTTGCACTTGCCAGGGAAGCGCTTATTCCCCTGAGCCATCTCCCCGGCCCCTTCTGTCTTTGATTTTGCTCTCCAGCTTACTTCTCTTGGGGCTTCTGACATATGCGAAACCATGTGACACAGAGGCTGTGGGTCTGACTGCTTTCACTTAGCATGGTGGTCTCAAGGTGGATCCATTTTCCGACACATGACTCAAGCCCGTCTTTCTTGGTGGCAGAGAAGTACTCTGTTGTCCATGAAAGCCACATTTTCTTCCCCCATGCATCTGCTGCTGGACGCCAAGCCTGCTTTCCAGGTGTAGCTCTTAGGAGCTGTGCTGTCTAAACACCGTGTGCCGTGTGCGTGGATCACTGCTATGTGCCGTCTTTAACTCTTTCAGGAAGCAAGGAAGAGCTGGGTCGAATGGAATTTGTAGCTTCAGTTTGCTCAGGAATCTGCACACTGACTTCCAAAGCAGTTGTCCTAGTTTACACTCCCAGCAACAGAGAAGGGCTCCTTTTCCCCACAGCCTCGCTGGTGTTTGTTGTTACTGATCTTTTGAAGGTAACCATTAGCTAGATTCTCAGTGCTGTTTCCATTTGTATTTCTCTAGTGATCTGCGATGTTGAGTTGTTTTTTTTTTCCATGCATTTCTTGGGCATTTATACTTTTTCTTCTGAGAAGTGTCTGTTCATTGCACTTGTCCATTTTTCTGACTGGGACCTTTATTTTGGGGGATCTAATTTCACTGAGTTCGTCATATATTCTAGATATCGGTCAGAGGAATAGCTGGCAACAAGGTTTGTAAAGGGGGAGGGCACATGATGACCTCGAGGTAGGGGCGGTCGCCTGTCTTCCCTGCTGGGGACCTGACAGCTCAGGGCCCTCTGTGGCTGGCAGAGATTGCTCCCTGCTGTGCTCCTGCAGCTGGATTTCCTAGGAGTGGCTACCATGATCAGTTCTGTGGCTGCAACAGCCTTGCAGCTCCTGTCACAGGGCCCTGTTCCATCCCCTTTGAAGTGCCTCGTCCTGCCACCCCCTCTGTGGCCCATCCTTAAAGCGGCACCCTTTTTGACAAGGCTTCTGTGCTCCAGCATCCCCCGGGGCCCTCAGGGCTCCTGCTCCTGGGGCCCCCATCCAGTGTCCATGATGTTCTCATGACCTGAGGATGCTGAGGACTGGAGGTCCCTCTCTCCTCCGTGGGACCAGGGTGCAGAGGGTGCTGGGGCTGCCCACCCCATCTCAACTGCTCTTTGCTCATGGCTTAGGGTGCAGCAGCAATGTCAGGTCTTCTGACGCAGCCACCATCTTCCCATCCCCAGCGTTTGTAGCCCCTGAGTATCCAGGGAGCATCGCTCTCCTACAATAATGGCAGGGCACAGGTGGGATCCCCGAAACCCAGCAGTGGCCTGGGCCTGAGGGACTCGGTGACCACAGTGTCTTCAGGAAGTGGGCTTTGGTGGGCAGAACCATGACTTCCCAGAGATGAGTCCATTCTAAGTCTTAGCTTCCAAGAAGTTAGGCATTCAAGATGGTGTGCTCAGGTGGGCTTGGTGTCACCTGAGCTCTTTCCACAGGAACAGGGAGCAAGAGACTCAGTGGCTGGGACTGGCTCTGAAAGTAGCAGAAAGCTTCTAGAAAACTCTCCCCTCACAGCTGTAGCGAAAACACAGCCCTGTCCACACTGTGATTTTGCCCGGTGATACTCCTTTCAGACACCTCCAGATCCTGAAGATGGTGAATTCGTTTCATTTAGATACCACACTTGTGCTAGTTCACTAGGGCAGCAATAGAAGAACACCCTGGTGGCATCTTTACTTGGGACATGTTTCAGGGAGCACAGGTCCATAGTGGCAACTGGGCCAGAGGAAATGAAGAATCTGTGAAGAAACTTCTGGAAGTTTATCACCTCATTTACCAGCATGGCCACAACCCGTCAGTGCCAAGCTCACAGAAATAGGCTTTCTTTGAGCCTTCATTGCTAACCTGAAACTCCGACTCAGGGCATTTCTTCACAAACCTGGGAAGGTGACAGTTCTTGGGGTTCCAGAAGCTTTTCTCTTAGAAGGTGACTGACTGGGTGTGACAATGGAGGCGGGAGGCCTGAGGCCCAGGTGACCCCAGAACGCTCTTCAATTGGGGTGCTAGGTCGTGGGATGAGGCCACAGGGCTCTAGAGGACCAGGGTGGCTTTGAAGTCACAGAACCCCAGGGAGGTGAGGGCAGTGAGTCCTTGTCAAGGCCCGGCCTGCCTATCTCTAGGATTACGTATGTCTAGCAACAGCCCAGTCAATGGTCTTGGGAAGGCGAATTTGTGAGGACTGAGCTCAGCAGTGTGAGTTAGTAAGTCCAAGAGGAAACATTTAAGGGAAATTCGGGGGACCCTGGGGAAGCACAGCCAGAACTGTCCTGCTTCCAAGCACAGGGCTTCCAGCTTTAGAGACTTGTCCTCACAGGTCTCCTCTCATCCCTACCACCTGAGAGTTTTATCTGCTTTCTTGGGGACTTTGCCTGTGACCTTTCCAGTGGACACTGAGTGCTAGAAGGTTCCACAGCAATGCACGACTCATTTGCGCTGAAAGTAATTGTGTTTAGACTCCACTAGAATAGGAGCTCGCAAAAGTAAAGGTTTTGGGAAATAAAAATTTGAGGCTTTTCTTCCCCTGGGCATTTAGGATCGAGCTACATCCCCAGACCTTTTAATTTTTTTTTTAGATTTGAACTTGTGGTCCTCCTCCTGCCTCAGCCTCCCTGGGCCACCAAGGTTGGCTAAAATTTGAGAATTTCAAATTTGGAATCAGTAAAACCAACAGCAGTTTTTCATTATGAGGTACATCGATTAACACTTATTCTATTGTTTTATAGGTTAAAAAATACTTACAGGTGCAAGGCTATTAAGAACAGTAATGGTAGCCAAGAGCCCTTTAAAATAATTTTTTTTAAATCGAAGTATAGAGTAAATAGAGAAACATTTATATGACTATAAAAGGGAGTAAAACCATAATGTTCATGTAAGTGCTGAAAGTCTTTAGGTTTGGTGTTTTGAGACAAAGTCTTGCTGTATAGTCCAGGTTGGCCTTGAAGTCATTATGTAGCTTCTGGGGTACAGGGAAGGCCCCCCACCAGCTCCTTCCTGTGTGCAGGGGACCGGAGGCTTGTGAGCTTCAGGAAGGACCCTAGCCATCCCTACTAGGGGTCGGGGCAAAATTTTCAGTCAATGACACATTTTTGCTTCCGAATCCCCTGTGCTGACTTGTCAAGGAGAGCTGAGAACCATGCAGATCTCTGAACATTTATTTGTACACCTAAAAATTCCTGAGAGGTGACAGGTGACACTTGGAGGTTTCTTAGGTGTGTGCTTATTAATTAGGCATTTTTCGCCTGCAAGCAGCACAGGGGCCTGGGGTTCGATCCCCGGGGACACAGTTGAGATTGGATGTGGTGGCATGTGCCTGTAATCCCAGCTCTTGGGAGGCTGTAAACAGGCCAATCATTATGAGTCTGATCTAGTAATGAGACCCTGAATACCCTGAACACCCTGTAAACCCTTCCCTAAAAAAAAAAATTGGGCGTCTTTAAGGTAGAGAAGGGAATGGACCGAATCTTCCCGAAAGGAACCTAACCTTCAGGACATTCTTTCTCAATCCAAAGGAAAGCCTCGGCACCAGAACTTTGTTTGAGGCTGGGTTTTGCATATAGTCCAGGTTGGCCTTGACCTCGTGGCAATTCTCCTCCTGTTTCTGCCTCCTGAAGGATAGAAGTTCAGGCAGGTATCACCATCACAGAATGGACCTGGGGGTTGTGGAAACCCTACCTCCCCTGTGTGAGCCCATCAGCTCTGTGAGCCTCCAGACCTTGTGGCCATGGCTGCCAAAAAAAGGCCGGGTTGCTGAAAATCCATGCGTGTTCTCAGATTGTGTGTTTGTACTGCTCCTCCAATCATCTCCTACCTGATGAGAGAGAGGCCCCTACATCTGTCTGCTGAGCGGCTCCAGGGTGGGGGTTGGAGGTGCGGTAGGAAGTTGAAAAATACCTGGTCTTGGCAGGTCAGCTCTGCAGTGAAAGGAAGCCTGGTCGCAGGCCTCTGTGTCCAGGCCCCACTGCCAGGGGCAATGGCTGGGGCCTCAGCTCCACTGTCATCTTCCCTGAGGCCCAGAGAGTTAAGGGCATCCAGAGGCTGGACGTGTAGGTCTGTGATTCCCAGCATCCAGGAGGCTGACATAGGAGGACCGGGCTACACAGTGAGTTCAAGGCCAGCTTGAGCTACATTGTGAGCTCCTGTCTCAAAAATAAAATTTAAAAAAAGAGAAAAGAACTTGCCTTCAGAGGTGACCTTCTCTCCAGGGATGTGCTTCTTGTCTCTACTTTTTCCTCCCCTTCCCCAGTCAACAAAAGCTGTTGAAGAAAGACAAATCCCTTCCCCCCTCAGTTTCCATGAGTGTTTTTGGACCCTCGTTGGATCTGTACATGCAGGCCTTGGGTTCCTCTCTGACGACTGCGAGATGAAAGGCACAGGAGGGCTTCACCTTCAGAAGTTTTTGGCTTTCAAGCCCATTTTAGTTTCCTATTAAAAATGTATGTAAACCTGGGCCTCCGGTGATGCATGTGTTGAGGTCAGGGTGCAGTCTTGCTCCCCTCTTAAAACTTTCAACCCTCAATTCTTTTGTGTGGCTCACTGAACCCAGGCCTTTGAAGTGTGCTGCACCCTGAGCCCTTTTTTGATTAAATGTATTTATTTGTATTTAAAGACAAAAACTTGGGGCCGGGGAGATGGCTCAGTAGAATAAGCACTTTCCTGTCAAGTGCAAGGGCCTGAGTTCAATCCCCGGTTCCGGAAAAAAAAAAAAAAAAAGACAAAAACTTATCAATTTGCTAACCTAGCTCAAACTAGGCTCAAACCTACAATCCTCCTGCCTCAGCCTCCCCAGGAGCCAGGACTCTGTGTCACCCTGCCTACCAACTTGGGACTTGGTGTAACTGCTTTGCTGAGAGTGGCTTTTCCCGTGAGACAGGAAGTTACTGCCTTGTGGTTGGCCAGGCTCTGTCCTAAGAGTGCTGCAATTTCCAAAGCCCTGACCCTCACCCCTATCCCTGAGAATGGTGTCACTGTGACTTCTATTTGGAGTAAGGGTGGGGAAACAGGCACAGGAGTAAGACACTGCCCCAGCCCACACAGCCCGCAGGGTTGCAGCGTTACCGTGACTGCCATCCTCACCACAACCTGCTCCTCACCTCTCCATGCCCAGTGCAGCTCTGAGTTCTGGCTCTTCTGGGACCTTAGCTGGTTTCAGGGTCAGGAGCAATCATTCAGATACCACGATGACCCGGGCAGGTAAGGCCAAGCAGCCTCATCTCGGGTCACACCTGGAGAGAAATGATTCTGTGTCTTCTAACCTGTGGTCCTGCAGTGACAGGACCAGCCCGCTCTGAAGGAAGGGAAGGAAGGAAGGCGTCTGGGGTTTTCGGGTCGGAACAAAAGGTGTTTTGTGTTTGGGTAATTCTAGACACTGGCGCTGGGACAGATCAAAGCCAAAATAAACCAACTGCGGAACCAGAGTCCGCAAGGACAGAAAGGCCCTTCTTGTGGGTGCAAAGGGGGACTGGCAGGGTGACAAGCCCTCTCTGGCCCACAGGGAACCTGTGTGTGACTTCCAGGAGCTCCCAGGTCACACAGTACTTGACTCTTCACAAACAAGAGGGATGTTGAGGCCTCCTTTGCTGAGTGATCCTGGGTAGAGTTTTGTGTGAACTCCCCAGGCTCTGACCCGTTTTTTTGGTTTTTAGTTTTAGTTTTGATAGGGTTTTGCTACACTACAGACTGGCATTTTGTGTGTGTGTGTGTGTGTGTGTGTGTGTGTGTGTCTTTTTGAGACATGGTCTCACTGTGCAGTTCAGGCTGGCCTTAAGCTCACTTTGTAGCTCAGGCTGGTCTTGAACTTACAACAATCCTTCTGCCTCAGCCTCCCAAGTGCTGGGATTACAGGCCTGCCTGGCTATAGGCTGGCATTGAACTCACTAGGTAGTGCAGGCTGGCCTCAGACTTGAGGTGATTCTCCTGCCTCAGCCTCTAGAGTGCTAGGACAACAGGTGTGCACCACTATGCCCTGCTCTGCATTTCTGTTTTCCCAGGGTGTCCTTGTACTGGATCAAGCTGGTTTCTTTCAGTAGGGGACAAATAGGCCAAGAAGGCATTCGGGCCTCTCCACTAGACCAGGCTAGCCTTCAGCTTTCCTAGAGTGGGTTGCATTCTTTCTTTTCATTGCTTGAGGCCCTGGGCCCATGAGGGTTATTGCCAGCAGCATGGAAAGGAGAACTGGGAGGCGGAGGAGGTGCTGTTAGGGAGCTGTTGGTCCTGCTGGAGGAGCTTGCCACGCTGGTTTCCTGATACGAGCTTGGCTGTTCTCATCCTTGAACGACTGGGGGACCTCACAGTCGCTGAGGATGGCTGTGGTATTTTTCGGCAGAACTCTGGCTTCCCTTGAGCACTGCTTTCTTTTTTTTTTTTTTCTTTTTTGGCAGAAGTGATGATTGAACTCAGGCTCTTGCACTACTTGCCAAAGAAACAGTTAGTCCAATGAGCCATCTCCCCGGCCCAGAGCACTGCTTTCTGGCTCCAGCACAGGCCCCTCAGTCTGCTGGCACAGACTTTTTAGCTTCGACCACTGAGCTTTAGGCCTGCCCAGTGCAGATCTGTGAGACAGGCCTGCATGAGCCGTTGTCATGGGCTCTTGGCCTACAGCTGGACGTGAGGCTTTTCCATGGGCTTGGTCTTCCACTGGACTCTTGCTGCAGGATGCAGGCCCTCAGAGGGGTCTTAGGGCATGTGGTGTGTGGCAGATCTCCTTCACTCTTGAACTTGACTCTTTGGCTGACTATTACAAAATAACCCTATAATTATGTGTCCTGTATTAAATTATTCCCCTTGGAAACCCTGACTATAATAGTAGTGTAAGCCCATGTCTTGTTTACTTTTCTCTCATTGCTGGGACAAAATATCCAACACAGTTTGTGGAGGTTTCAGTCCATAATCATCTGGCTCCCAGGCAGAGTGGCCCATGGCAGGGGGCGGCCGTTCATGGCGGCAGAAGACAGCAAAGAGCAAGGGGAGGAGCAGCGGCTGCCTCTCTCCCCCGCTCTCCCCCGCTTAATATTACATTCAGGGTGTCAGCCCCAGGGCGGGCGTAGCACTCACACCCATAAGGTCATGAGTGAATCATGACTTCTGCAAGTCCACCCCAGTGACTGCGAGGCTTTTGGGGAAGGGGGGCACCTAGACACAAACCACAACTGCCTATGATCTCAATGGCCTGGGAAGCTGAGGCAGGAGGATTCCAACTTTGAGCCCCACTTGGGCAATTCATGGCTGTCATGAGACCTTGTCTCAGAATAAAGCATGAAAAGGTTGTAGCTCTTGGGACAGGCTCTGTGTTCCATACTCGGTCTCCCTTCCAAAGTGCAATTTTTCATTGACATAATAATTGTACTCTTATTATTATATTTATTGAGGTGTCCTCCAAGTTGGTAAAACCACTCCCACTCTTAGGCAGATATGTGGTGCACAGCTGAGACCTGAACATTCTAAGAGACTGAGATAGGAGGATCACAAGTTCGCTTAGGCAACTTAGCAACTTAGAGGAGACCTTGTCTTAAAATTAAAAAAAAATCTAGGTATTAACTTAGTGAGAAATCTCTGGATTCAATCCCAGTACCATCCCCTCAGAAATACACCCCATATCCCAAACCTACTCACATATCATCTAAGAGAGATACATTCAAAACAGAGATGGATGGTAGCCTCATAGGGCCAAATTACTTGACATACTTGCAGCATGTATAAAGGATTAGTGTCTTCTCTGGCAGTATAGACAGTAGGTTGAAAATCTCTGATTGAACTTGTATAGCTCATGGAATTGTGGTTTACGTGAAGCTGATCAAGGGTTGGGCCAAAGAGATGACAGGGCTTGGGTTGGCAGTTGTCCCTCCACCTCTCCATGCTGAGCCAGGAAGCCCAGGCACTGTGTGCTAGACAAGCCCTTCAACACAAAACCACATCCAAGCCCAGGACCCCCCCCCCCCCGCATCCTGGTTTCAGCATCAAGACCTTTGTGGTCCCTGTGGGCCACACAGGGAGCGGGCGTGCCTAGGTGTGTCTGAGTGCCCACCAGAGCTGTCTGATCTGCAGGGACTTCAGAGTGGCTTCTCTCTAGGCAAAGACAGTGTTGCCTGGGGAGCGTTGGACCTTGGTAGGACACACAGAAGTGTGGACTCCCGGACAAAGGGCGAGGATACAGAAACTGCCACCAAGCAGCACTGGACTGCATTGCTTGGAAGTGGATGTTGGGGCAGACCTAGTGGAATCCGTGGGTGAGAAGGGGTTTCCTGACCTTAGAATGCAGGGGCCACCCAGGGAATGTAGGACCCAGTCCATGGCTCCGTGAGAATGTCCTCCCTTTTTTGTTTTTCTTTTTTTCTGTATTTTAGGGAGGGGTCTACAGGCTGTTCAGGGTCTCACTACTAGATCGGACTTGCAGTGATTCTCCTGTTTACAGCCTCCCAAGTGCTGGGATTACAGGCGCGTGCCACCCTGCCCAGTCTCAATCACTGTCTCAGCATGCCCTGGGGGGCGGGGCCGGTACTGCAGGCCCGGGGATCGAACTGAACCCCCAGTCCCTGCGCCTGCATGCAGGGGCTTTAATCTGCTGAGCTTTTTGGCTGGCCCTGTCCTTCCTTTTGTCAGAGACTGCTGCCTCGCTGGTGGGAGAGGGTCGGGGTAACAGCCAGCTTGGCTTCAGACCCTCATAGTTTGCAATGCCATAGACAGAATTCGACCTATCTTTGATCGTCAGTCTCCCTGCTGCCTCCCTGCCGCCTCCAGAGCAGTGGGGAAAGGAATCTGTGCTGCCTCAGTCACCTGGTCTGTGGCATTTTGTTATGGCCTTTCCAGGTGATTCCTGCAGTGAACTCTCACTGACAGTTGTTTAACTTCCTCCCCCTCCTGATGCACTCCCCTTCGTCTGCTCTGTTCTCTTCCTTTTCTCCTTCCTCCTCTTGTTTTTGGTGCTGGGGACCTAATCCAAGGTCTCCACGCTGAGCTCCACTTGCAGCCCTTTTTATTGTTATTATTTTTTTATTTTAACACAGGGTGTTCCTGAGACACTAGGTTGCCCAGGCTGTGCTGCAACTTGCATCCTCCTGCCTCAGCCTCCAGCATCTGGGATTACAAGCATGCACCACTATGCCTGGCTCTATCTTGCTTTTGGAAAAGATCCACAGGTCTACTTTCCTCTACCTGGCCATCCCAGCAAGGTGATGGGTGGTATACACCAGTCTGGTCTGGAAGGAGTGTGTCTCAAGAGGTGGAGGCCACCATGTGTTGTCCTGGGCTGGAAGATCTGTCGCAGTGTCTTGTGATGATGGTCATTGTCAGGGAGGAGCCCTCTGCTTGGGGAATTTGCCATCCATTAACTCCTGGGACCATTAACTAGATCTCTCTGTCCCAGGAGTTTATCATGATCTAGAGTGTTTTTTTTTTGTTTTGTTTTTTGTTTTTTTTTGCGGAATGGGGGATTGAACTCAGGCCCTTGCATTTGCAGGGGAAGTGCTTATTCCACTGAGCCATTCCCCTGGCCCATCATGATCTAGAGTGTCTCCTCACCCACTGGTCACAGGGCCAGGCATGCTTGTCCTGGAAGGGTGCTGGAATGAAGGAGCAACAGGGTGAGGGGCACCCAGGGGAAGGGACACTTCCAGTGGAGTGTCTAAGCACATACACTGCACACAGAGCCAGTGAGGGAAGTACTATTGAGGACCAATCAGAAACGTGCCATTTTTTTTTATCTTTTATTTAATTCTCACGCTGTTCACAGGACCAATCAGAGTGCACTCTTTTCAACACTTTATTTGCATGTTGGCACAGCCAATCAAAAGGCAACATCCCTGATCCTTCCTTTATGTGCAACAGGAAGTCCAAGCAGCTTCTTGTGAAGACAAGACAACTTTCCCAAAGCCTTACAGGAAAGAGATAACCCAGGGATTTTGAATACGGAGGAGTGCTTTCTCCTATCCTGGGGCCCTTTGGAGCCTGCCACATGACGCTCTCACTCTGCAGGGTGCATTTCCGTTCAGCTTTCGAGAGATGTGTACCTCTGCTGCCTTTTCTGTGTCTTGCCAATTCTTTGTTGGGGACAGCAGGGACCTGGAAAGGACACTGTTGGCACCTCATCTGTGGCACCAGTCATCTGTGGTTCAGAGGGATGGGAACCTAGCTGTCCCATGGCCTCTGTGGGACCCAGGCATTATTTTCTTAGTCCCAGAGTTAGACATGAGATATGTGCGCAAAATAGCAGGTGTCTCCACAGCTCTGAGGCACAGGGCCTGCCTGGCAAGCATGAGGCCCTGAGTTCAATTTCTGGTATATATATATATATATATATATATATATATATATATATATATATATATATATTTATGTGTGTTACTAGTTATGCAAAGGAAGAGAGACGTCCCTGTGTTCCATTCATGACCAACTGCTTCAGGCCTTGGACATAAGGCAACCCCACAGGGGTGATGTACTGTTATACCTTGGGTGTGGTCTCCAGGTCATCTGATCCAGCTGCTGAGCTCCCAGCTGCTGGAGCCTACAGCACAGTGAAACCCGGAAAGGAAATGTTCCTGAAAGAGTGTTTTCCCTTGAGTCAATTCTAGTTTGAATTAAGAATTTATCGAACTCAGCATGTGGTGCTCACCTGTGATTCCAGCAAAGGGGAGGCTGAGATAGGAGGATCACTGAGAGTCTGAAGTCTGTAGTAAGAACCTGTCTTAAAAGACAAAAAGGGATTTATGGAAGTTTCTTACCTGATGGAAGCCTCTGAGGTAACCCTACCCATCTACAAAGGGCAGGAAGACGTTTCATAATTCCAGAGAAACATCTAAGAAAATGTTGATAGACATTCCTGTCCTGAGCCCCAGGGTAACTCTTGCATGCCTGAAAAGGTGTTGAGGCTGGGCATAGTGGCATATGCCTGTAGTCTCAACACTCAGGAGGCAGAGGCAGGAGTATCAATATGACTTCAAGGCTATCCTGGATTATATAGTGAGACTCTGTTTCAAAAAACCAAAATAAATAAAATAAAATGAAAAGTTGCGCAGGGGTTTGATCCCTGGTCTGCCGTGCTGACTCTGCCCCTAAGGTGCACTGAGATGGCAAATGAGGCTAGAGGCGGTGGTGGCACAGGCCTGTAATCCCAGTTCTGGGGAGGCTGAAAACAGGACGGTCACTATGAGTCCGATCTGTGTAGTCAGATCCTGTAGACCCTGTACTAAATATGTTAAAAAGAAAAGAAAAGTTGTCCAGCTACCTTCCTTGCCCTACCCACTTCCCTGCTTGAAGGTCTAACCTGCCTTCTGCCTGCTTGGCCATAAGCTCCACCTGGATTTCTGTACCACCAGCTTTCTTGGAGTCTTTGCCAAATTCTTTCACGAAGGCACAAAGAACCAAGGAGGACCAAGGAGGCTGGAGGTGGATCAGGACCCAGCTCTGGCAACAGAGTGGCCTGGGGACTGACACAGGTGCACTTGGCCCATGGCCAGGCCTGGACTGCAGGTGTCTGTGCGTAGGGGTGACCAGGACCCCTGGGCACTGGCCAGAGGGCTGAAGCCTGAAACCTGGCTCAGATGTGACTCCCGAGACTGGCAAGGGAAACAGCTTTGCCCTGGGAACCAGCCACAGGCTCTGTCCCTGGGCCCGCCGGGAGGGTAGCCAGGAAGTGCAAGAGTATCAAGTTGCTTGTAGAGTCCACCTCTTCTCTGCCTGAGAGACATCATGCCCAGGCTGTCCCAAGACGAGAGAGCACCTCTCTTCCTGCCTCTCTTCCAGGTCCAGCACCATCCATGCCGCTTTCTGCAGCAGCTCTGGAGTCCTCTTTCCCGAGGGTCTTCACCAGGCGTGATCATAAATACAGTGATGGTGGCCACCGAGCACTATCCAGTGGAGGAAAGGCAGGCCTGTAACAATGTGCTGTGTCCTTGTCCACCTCAGTCACCACGTCCAGTGCTCTGGGACTCTGGCTTTTCCCCAAAGTCAAACCAGTCCAGTTAGAGAAACATTTTGAATTCATTCAGGACACAGAGCAGCCAGGAAAGAAAAGCTCAAGACCCTCAGGAAAGAGGACTCCAGAGCTGCTGCAGACAGCGGCAGAGATGGTGGGATGAGTGTATGCGAAGTGCGAGAAAGAGGCCAGAGGAATGCATGGCAATATCTCTGTCACTGGTACAAATATTTTTAATTTAAACTTTGTATTTCTCTTTCCATCTCTCTTGTTCAGCAGGTGGAGGGCTGACCTGAGACTGTTTGTATCAAGGTTGAAAGTGCTCCGCAGCCCCTCCCCACAGGAGCACCTGACCCTTCTGGGGCCGCTGCGAAAATCAGATGGGATAACTCAGTTCTACTCAATCAACTTCAATTTAGCACTAATTATGTTCCAGCCATCGGCTCCTGCCTATAAAAACAGCTTCACAAACTGTTAACCACCATAAAAATTGAGTACAAAGCGTTTATTTCAGATAGTATGGCTAATTAGCCAAATATTTATAAGAACCAGCTTCCATTTATAAAACAGATTCATTGCAAATGAGTAGTCATTGTTCTTTTCTTAAGGTGATGGGTTCCAACAATGCAGAATCTCCTTCTAGTTTCGAGCGGCCACATCCCTGCTTTCTCGACTCCCCTAGAAGTGAGGTACAGGTAGTCTGGGGCCTGATTTTGGTGCTATACTGGGAGTTAAACCAGGGCCTTCCCACTGAGTTCCACTGCCAGCAGTTTTCAGTTCTAAAAGTTTGAGACAAGGTCTTACTGAGTCAGTAAGTTGCCTAGGCTGCGGAATTTGCAATCCTCCTGCCTCAGCCTCCCTAAATATTGGTATTGCAGGCCTTCCATAGCAGCAGGTAGATTTCTGTACTTATAAAGTATAATAAAGACCTGTGATAGAGTATGTGTGGAGGGAGGGAGAGTGGGTGGGGGAGAGAGAGAGAGAGAGAGAGAGAGAGAGAGAGAGAGAGAGAGAGAGAGAGAGAGAGAACTTTCCAGGGCTGGGCTCCTGCAGTGGATTCTCAGCTGAAAGGTGTTTCAAGCTGCAGGGAAGACCCTCACACCACATTCCTCAAGTTCTGCTCTAAGGCTCCAGAGCCTTTGGCCCTCTGCCCACCAGGGGTAAGGGTATTGCATCCCCTGTGGCCCTGCAGTGGCTGGCCTCATCCTGTGAGGTGGGTGGAGCCAAGAGTTCTGCAGCACCCACACAGCCCTGGTGACCACTCTGCCCTCCCTGCCACTTGTGAGGAGCCTGTGTCTTCTTGATTTGTGAGGCAGTGACCAGTGGACAGCTCAGAATCATCTCCCAGAGCAGCAGAGAAACCTCTGCTCCCACAACTGTTTCTGTGAAACATGTCCAGCAGCATGTGGCCAGCACCTGTGGTCTTTCTCTCCTCGAGGCCACCACCCCTGGGTGTCCCTCATCCTGTTGCCCCGTGCACGCTACCTGGACCTAAACCTTTAGACCTCAAAATTCTGTGGCACTCACAGCAGGGTGATATGTATAGCATGTGGGTGCCTCCCGGGGGAAGGTGCCAGTAGGTGGCTGGAGGAAGGTGACTGTCAGGGGCAGCTGAGGGGACAGCAGATCTGAGGATCACCACCAAGGGACCCAGCTTCTTCCCATGAGTGGAGGAGGCCTGGTTGTCACCCTGGACCCCGGGGACTCGAGGGACAGCTATGCTGCAGTGTCAGAAGGTCACATCCTGTTACATTGATTCAGTGGCTTAGCTAGACACATGTTCGGGGGCCCCTGTCATGGGCAGCTCTGCCTGAGACACCCAGGGGTAGGGGCATTCAGGCACTGGGGTAAGGGCCTCCTGCGGTCCGCTCAGCGGGTCCCAGGCTCCAGATGTGCCCTCACATCTCCTCCTGGGCTGGCCCTGAACATGAAGGGTCCCCCAGCTTGCTGGGTGCCCTGTGCCCTCGGTGCCAACTCCAAGCTGGCACCCTGCCTTGCCCCTTGCAGCAGGAAGGGCACCACTTTGTGGCAGCTGTCTCAGAGGAGCGGGCATTTGGCGGGTGCTGCTGGGGGTGCTATTTCAGCTGGCAGAGCCCACCCTCTAAGAGTCTTGGCAGGTGACACACACTCAGCTCAGAGGCAGAAAGCTCTGATATCTGGAGGGGCAGGAACAGTGACCTGAAAAAAGAATCCTAGGACAAAATGGGAAAAACCCCAGAAAATGCACGTGTTCGCTGATCCCCAACCAGGCTCTGGTCTCCTTTTCTGGGAAAGGGGCGGGTCCCAGGCTCCAGCTGCTCACATGAGCACCTTTTTTTTTTTTTTTTCCTGTTTTTTGAACCTAGGATGTTTGCACTAAGCTACACGTCCAACCCTTATTTTTAAAATTTTGAGACAAGGTCTTGCTAAGTCACCCAGCTTGGGCTGAAACTTGTGATCTTCCTGCCTCAGCCTCCCAGGATGCTGGGATTCCAGGTATGTGCCACCATGCTTGTATGGTGAATTTGCTGGTGGTTGGTGCTTAGCTGGTTCAGCTGCAGCCTATCCTGTTTCAGCTTGCTCTGGACATGGCGTCAGGCCTCTTGGGTTACCTCCTGCCCCTCCAGGCAAAACCTAGTTAATTTCTCTGATGGTTATTTTAAAAATTCATTTATTTATTTTTATCTTTTATTTATTTCATACAGGGTCTCACCAAGCAGTTCAGACTCGTAGTGATCCTCCTGTCCCAGCCTCTCAAGCACTGGGATGCAGGCCTGCACAGCCACTCCCGGTTTTGGGGTCATCACTGCTCACGTGGGGTTGCTGGGCTGACAGGGCATGTGGTATCCAGGATTGAACCCGGATCCTTGCGCTTGCCAGACAGGTACTTAGACCGCTGAGCTATCTCCCCAGCCCTGATGGTCTCTTTTCTTACATAAAAACGAGAGCAGGCTTGTCAGCTTGCTAGAAAGATTAAGTGAAAGGATGTGTAAGGAAAGCCCGTGCTGGTTGAGTGTGTGCCGCGAGCGCTGTACGTCTCTCCAGGCACGTTCTTCTCCAGCAAACCTTGGCCTCTATTTTATTCATTTATTTTTAGCTAAAACTGGTTCTGAACTAAATTAATGCCCCACAGGATTCACCCATTTAAATGTACAGAATGCTCCTCCTTACCACATTGCTTTATTAATATGTCCAAAGGGATCGGCCCAAGCCAACTGTTGTGTCCTTGCTCTGGGATTAGAAATACACACAAATTATGAGCCAGGGTGATGTGGGGTGGAGTAGTTAAAGAAGAGAAAGACTATACCTACGATAAGCGAATATTCGGACTTTCTGGCTGGGGTTGCGGCTCAGCAGCAGAGTACTCACCTAGCACGTGCAAAGCCTACCCAGCACCTGTGAAATGGAACAGACTGAGCTCATCTACAAACTCCTGATTCGATTCCAATTCCTGGGGACAGAGAGGTTTCAGGGCCTGCGGCTTTGGTGGGTGGGACCTAGCGTTCAACTTCTATGGGCTGGGAAGGGCAGCGGAGGGGGCGGGGCTGGTCTGTGGGCGGAGTGTCTTCGCAGCCCTGCCCCTTGGCTTTGGGCCGTTGCTTTGCATAAAAGAGGAACCTGCCACAGGAGCTGGGAAGTTGGGACAACCTGTTTCTGAGGCTCATCCCGGAAGCGCTGGTGCAGGTGGTCTGTGTACAAGGTTCCTCTTTGCTGCTGGTGTCTGGAGGGGGAATTCGGCGTGAAGGACTCAGTCTGGAGCGCTGTCCCCAACTTCCTCATGCAGGCGGCCAGCGCCTGCTGGTCTCCAGTGCATTTCCACCTGGCGGCCTGGGTGCTGGCTGGGCGGGGTCTGCCAGCTGCCACCCTCTCTGGCTCTCCTCTATGCCCCTCCCCAGGCCTCAGGAACCCTGGCCTTCCCAGCAGGTAGAGGCTCTGGGTCCTGACCTGGCCTGCTGCCTCCAGCGTTACCGGGCTCCCTGCAGCATCCAATCTGCCGTCCTGACCTCCTGGCCCTGTCAGGGGTCCTGCCCCTCAGAGGGTCAGTAGGAGGTATGATCCGAAGAGAGGGCGAGTGTTTGCATTAAAATAGTATAGTAACAGACTCATGGCCAGGGCCCCACCCAGGATGCTCCCCTCCCTTGGAACAAACACACTTGTTGCAGCCTCCTGCCCTGTTCTGCGGCAGCTCTGGAGCCTTTCCTGAGGGTCTTTATAAGGTAGGATAAAAAATGCATTTTTTAAAATCCTACCTTATAAAGAAAAGGCAGCTTGTAAAACCACACACCACTGTGACCTCATCCACTTTAGGTGCCGGATCTGACACCGTATGACTGGCTCTTCCCCAAAGGCAAGATGACTGTGAAAGGGAAACGTTTTGAATCCATTCAGGACATGGAGCCAGCCAGGACAGCACAGCTAACGACCCTCAGGAAAGAGGACTCCAGAGCTGCTGCAGGAAGTGGCAGGGATGATGGGAGGAATGGGTTCAAAGCCAGGGGAGGGTGCTGAGGGGAATTCGTGGCCATGCGTCTTTTACTGTAATACATTATTTTTTTAAAGACCCCTGCTGCCTGTGAGATTCCCACGGCTTGCTCCTGAGTCTGTGTGTCTGAGGCTGCACCTCCGCCACACCCTGGGACGTGGCCTTGCTCTCTGGAGGGTGGAGCCTGGCTTCCGGACAGCAGCCCGCTCTGTCCGTGTGCTGCTTGCAGCCGGGCTTCTGTCCTGAGAGCTCGGGTCTTGTGCAGCCTCCCTAGCACCGTGTTGCTGTGGGGCTGCTTCCTGGAACCCTGGCTGTGGGGAGCACAGTCTGAGGGCTAGAAGGCGCTGCCCACAGGCCTATCTGTGTGGGACCACAGTGGCCATTCCTGTGCTGCTCACAGGGAGCCTGAGGCTGATGGAGGAGCTTCTTGAGGCCCCTGCAGGGCTTCTAGGGGAATGCCGGGAGTAGGCTTACACTGGAGCTTCCAGCTGCTGCATCCCTAGACCTGCTCCTGCTAATGTCTTTGGCTGACTTCTGGCTGGGGTCACTGTCTTCCTGCACCCCTGCTTCTGTGCCTCCAACCTCACTGCCTTCCAGAGGACTTGGAAGGTATGGGAGGAGGAGGCTGGGGTCCTTGCTTCTGTCTCTGGGCCCTGGGGCTCAGTGCCCAAGGATGATATACTCAGTAGATCCATTTGGAGTCAAAGAGGACAGCTTCAATCCATTTTCAAGAGAGGACAAGCTGAAGGCAAAAAGGAGGAGCCCTTCCAAGGGCTCTGGGGATTTCCACTCCAGAGTAAGAAAAAAAGATGTGAGATGAAGGTCAAAGAGAATTACAGCATTGTTGGGTATGGAGGCACACACCTGCCATCCCAGTACTCAGAAGTGCTGGAAAGCTGAGGCAGGAGGATCCCCAGGAGTTTATGGCCAGCCTGGGTTAGTGTGAAACCCTGTCTCAACAAACAAACAAATAAATGAACAAACAACAAGCAATTACAGAATCACAGGTGTCAGCTCTGGAGGTCACCTTGGTCCCCAATTGGCCCAGTCCCCTTTGCCATTCAGAAGAAGGAGCCCAGAACTTTCTGTAGAGTTCAATCCAGGAGACAATTTAGAGGCTAGGCAGAGCCTAGCCTGGCACAGGGCCACCTTGTCTCCAGTGGGCCGAAGGTCAGCCCCGAGGCTGTGCCTTGCTCGGCAGGGCTCTCAGGCTGCCAACCCTACTCTGGCAGTGCCCCTGCCTTGGCATTGCCCACGCTTCTGGCCAGGTGTCCTTAGCACAGAGATCAGGTGGGACCACAGGGCAGGTGTCACAGGAATACTTCCTCTGGGAAGGCCTAGGAGGACCTGCACCTTTTTCTTTTTTGCAGCACTGGGGATTGAACTCAGGACCTTTGCACTAAGCTATACCCTAGCCCTTGTTTTGAGACTGTGAGTCTTGTCAAGTTGCTAAGGTGCCTTGGCTTCAACTCTTGACCCTCCTGCCCCAGCCTCCCTTTCATCACCACCACACCTGGCTTTGTTCTGCTTTTGAGATGGGGTTTCACCATGTGTCCCAGGCAGGACATGAACTCCTGTGCTCCCTGCCTGCCAAATGGCTGGCACTCCAAGTGCCTGTGGTTGGCTTGTGTTTTCAGATATTTGTACCCAGACTACAGCAGTGTCAGCCTCACTGGCTTTGGGAAAGGTGTATGTCTCCTCCTGTGGCTGCTGTCCCCTATGTTACCCCGCTGCCTCTTACCTCTCCTGGTTTCTGGGTCACACCCCAGCTGTGGCTCCATCCACTGAAATGCTCTACAGAACCTGTCATCGGAAAACCCCTTGCAGCCCTGTGGGGAGCCCCTGTTCCCCTGGGGTCCTTCATTTTGCCTCTCTCTCCACAGCAGGATCTACCTTTTCCTTTCTCATGGGAGCCACAGCCCTGCCCTTTTGGTGACCCAGGGAAGCTTCTGGTCTACAGCTTTTCCCACCTTGGGCCTGGTCAGCACATTCAGCTTTGCCTTTAGCCCGGTGCTCAGGACCACACAGTTGGGCGCAAGAGCCAAGTCACAGCTGGCTGTGGACCTATTCCCTGTGTGACCCAGTATAAGCCTTAAGGGATGAGGAGGGTCTGCTTCTGCTGGGTGTGATCAGGAAGTATTGGTATAGAGATGCTTGTGAAAAGTGTCTGATTTTAGCCGGGTGTGGTGTTCAGCTCCTGGTGACCCTCCTGCCTCGGCCTCCTCAGAGTTGGGATCCTTGCAGGTGCTACCTTGTGCAGCTCTGTGCTGGGATTTTGAGTCTCCTAGACGGAGAATATTGGCTGATTGGCCCAGGTGTGCCCAGCTGCAGGCGATGGAGTGGCCCGTCTTTTAGGTGCAGCTGTGTCCTGTTTCTATTCTGCCTCTCTATGCTTGGTAACTGGGTCACTCTGCAGACAGCCTGCAACGCTGAGGACCTCTGTGCCTTGCTTGCAGGCTTCTGGTCTTTGAAGTCACCCACTGTCCCCTGGGGCTGCCTCCTCTCCCTAGCAGGAGCAGCCTCCTCTGGCAGCTATGCTGGCACCAGGAACAAGGGGATTCAGGCGTTACTTCCTCTGCGCCGTGTGGCGCAGTTCTATTACACGGGAGGGGCGGGGTATAATTGCTATCTTGAATGATCATCTTCCAAAGGCTGAAAGCATAACCTTTAATTAATATTTCATCTGCAGCCAGGGTGGATAACTTGAATAGGGCCTAAAAATATTGCTGTCCTGTGTGTTGCTGAGGCTCGGTCTTGGTGTGTGCTGTCCTGGGCTGCAGGGTGCCCTAAAGAAAGTCTTCAACCCTGAAACCTGGAATTGCTAGGCTGGAGGCTGCTACCCACCCTCAGATGCCCAGAGTGGAGTCAGGGACCATTAGTGACCCTCAGAGCTGGCCTCCAGCCCGCGTCTAGCAGCCCCTGGCTGCCAGACTTCCGCAGGCCACTGAGATAAAATACCACAGGGAAGCCAGGGGTGGCGGCACATGCCTGTAATCCTGCACTTGGAGGCTGAGGCAGGAGGATCCCTATGATTTCGAGGCCAGCCAAGGCTATTTATGGAGATCCTGTCTCAAAAAAAAAAAAAAAAAGCCAACAAAACAGAACAAAACACAAAGCAAGACCTGACAGAAGGCATGCAGGCCATCTTTGATGCCTCAGGGTAGGAGCTAGGGCTGCTCTGAGTGATTTGCAGAAGAGCGCTGGGGTGAGGGTTCCTCGGGGAGCTGAGAGACCTGTGCCCTGGGCAGCGAGGAGGAGGAGGAGGAGGAGGAGGAGGAGGAGGAGGAGGTGGCATAGAGGCCAAGCATGTGGAGAAACTGAGTCTCAGCTGAGACTGTTTTGTGGTGGCAGGGTCTTACTATATTTCCAGGCTAACCTCAAACTCCAGTGACCCATGAGTGTCAGCCCTGCCGAGTGCTGGGAAGTGCGGATTCTATAGTTCTTTACAATACTTACTATCCTTACTGTCCTGTTACTAGAACAGTAGAATTGTGTGCCTGGTGCAAACCCTTTCTCCATGGCTTCTTCTTCACGGCCAGGTCGCTAGGCCTCCCAGGGTCTCTGGTGCCTGACAGCAGTTTCTGGGGCTGGGGTTGTGATCTCAGCAGTCTCCAGAGCTCCTGTCAGTTGATGGGGCTCAGCATGCTCATTCAAATAAGGTAAGTGGTGTGTGTGTGTGTGTGTGTGTGTGTGTGTGTGTGTGTGTGTGGTGACCCTGGTCAGCAGAGCCAGAATCAGAACCGTCTCATGAATGGCACTGGACCACCCATCACCCATGCCTACCCTGGCAGGAGCCCAGGTCCCAAGAGTACAGTGACTCAGGTCATGTGGCAAGGTCATAATTGGCATGGGCCTCAGGGCCTCCCCAGGATGTGTGCATGCTTATGTGTGTCTGTGTTTGTGTGGGTACATACATGTGTTGTGTGATGTATGTGCATGGGAACACACGTGTCTAACTGCATATGTACACACACATTCATACACATGTGCAAGAGAACACAAAGCTGACCCAGCCACCAGCCTGGGTCTGTGCCCCAGCAGCACTGAGGATTTGGTTGAGAGAGCCCAATCCTCTGAGATAGTAAACCACTGTTTTCTTCCGGCTGTTTGCCCTTATTAATTCAGGTAGCAATTACCCGTTCTGAATATTTGGCAACTAATTAGTTTTTCCCGGGGAGACGCAGCACGAAGAAGGCTCTGCTCGACCTGATCCACTTTCTTAGCAACCCTGGGAGGGGCAGGGAGGCAGCAGGGGGCAGGGCACACATGGAGCACGGAGAGAAGGGGCACCCCCTACCTGCTGGGTCCTCAGGAGATCCAGCTTTCCCGTCATGGGCCCTTTCCCTCTGGCAGCCTCTGCTGAGGGTCACTACCTTTGGGAGCTACGTCCTAGGATCCTGTGGTGGCTGAGACTTCATTTCTGGGGCAGGAGACTCACAGTGGGTGGGGGACACACAATATGGGGACAAGAAGGAAAGAGCTACAGGAGCTGAACTGGAGAGGGCTTTTTGCCAGCTGTTGACCCTGGCCTTTACTTGGTTCTTTAGCTTTAGACTTTCTGATAGCAGAGCTGGCAATGTCATTGTCCTTTCCCAGAAGAGCCTATCCAAAGGTCCCACAGATTGGAGGGTTTGAGTAAAGAGTCTCCTGCCTCAGCCTCTGGGTGCTAGGACTGCCCCTGATGGCACAGACCTGGTTTCCTCTGTGCCACAGTGCGTGAGTGCCAGAGTCGGCACTCCAGCTGCCTTGGAGCTTTCTTCGAACCCTGCTTTCCTCACAATGTGCACAAATGGGGGCTCCTACCTATATTTGCCATGAGCTGGAAATGGATGGCCAGGGCTTCCTGTTCTGCAGGTGGGTGCAGGTGGGTGACCCTCACAGCCCACAGCCTGGACAAGTTCCCATGTGGCTCTCATGAAGCCATGGGGACAGAGGACATTGCTCCCTTGTTCCAGGGCCCAGGCCCTGCTGTGGTGAGAACTGTGGAGTACAGCCTGGAGCACCCTACAGGAGGGGCCAGCACGTTCCCTTCTAGTTGAATCAAGGCAACTCTGGTGTTTCCAGGTCAGCAGAGCTAGGGTTAAATATGTGCCCCTGGAAAGTGCCCAGGCTGGGATGTGATGTGGCTTCTAGGCTGAGACCAGCTGTCCCAAGCCGCCGGCTATGGCTTGTTCCCTCCAGGTGGCACCTGATGGTGGCAGTGGCCTGGGACCCGGTGCACATACAGCCTCCCACATGGTCCTTCCTTCCAGCTGTCGCGGCGCTGCATAAACACCAGGTGTGTGCTGCCAGGTAGAGTTTCCACTTAGGCTACCCAGGCTTTCTGTCCAGCCTGCCCTCCCCCTGCCTGCCCCGAGAGAGGACTGCAAGCCACCCTACCTGTCTGTCCACTTGTACAGGTGACCTGGCCCAGGTCCTGACTCTGACCTGCAAGGTAGAGCCTGGGAGAGTGTGGAGGAAGGACCCTGCTCCAGCCCCTCTCCTGGCCTGGGGGACCTAAGTGATGTCCAACGGCGTCCTGTTTCTGTCCATTCGTGGCCTACCCAGGTGCCGAGCCAAGGAAAAGGAATGTTTGTTGACTGGTGGGAGGACACTGGTGCAGGCTACCCAGAGGAGGCGGTGTTCAGCTGGGACACAGCACACGTCCTATTTTCATTAGGATGGGATGAGGGGATGGGGGACCCAGCCTCAGAGGCTGGAAATGACTAGCCAGAGCTCTGGCCAGAGAGCTGTAGGCTGGCACCTTGCCAGGGTCCTGCTGTGCCTTTTGTTTTGTCCCAGGCTGTGTTTGGGGCCTGGAGACCACATTCCAGGAGGGAGGAGAAAAAGACAGTTTGTGTGTTCAATAAACGTTTACTTACCCGCCTGGAACTGTCTACTACCTGTCTGGGAAAGGTCCTACCATGGGAGCTGTGGGTGGCCCTGGCAGGCCGGTGGGGCTTCCAAGGACCTGAGGTTTCCACACAAGGGCAGGGTAGAAGTGGAATGGACGGTAAGGCTCCAGCATTGTGTGGCTGCTGTCTGAGGGATGTGCAGACATGACCCTGGAGTTGAGGGTCACAGAGAGCAGAGGGTGAGGTTTGGGTGGTGGCATGGAGCCTGGGACACTGATTCTGCAGAATGCAGGTTCTTGGCCCCATGCAGCTGGAGGTGGGCTTCCCAGGAACATGTGTCTTAGATTCCTGGGTATATTTCTAGTACCTCAGAAAATGCACACACTGGTTGCTCAGCATAGAAACACCTCTCTAGTGGCACCAGGCACCAAAGCTGGAAACTTTGAAATCCAGGCCCCATTTGCTGTGCAGTACCAGGAGGTAAGACCTCAGACTGCCCCTGCTGGCCCTGGCCTGCAGCTACAGGGCTCATAGCAGATGCTTACAGCTGAGTGTGGAGGTGCACACCCTTGATCCCAGCCAGCACTTGGAGGCTGAGGCAAGAGGGTTGCTGTAAGTTTGAGGCCAACCTAGCGAGAAAGTGTCTAAATAAACAGACAGCAGCAGTGCTGGAGAGTGCAGAAGCCTGGTGAGTGGGGCTGGAACTGTCCCAGCTCCTCATCACCACAGTGAGGCTGTGGCATCTGCTGCCTGCTGTCCTGAGGGTCAGGTGAGATTCTGCATGCAACACCCAGGTGGGAGCTGTTAACTTACAATTGGCTTAGGTAGTTGCCCTGCAGTACAAAAAGACAGGTGTGGGGGCAGCCCTGGTACCTGCTTCATGCACAAGGATGGGGTGGGGACAGATGGAGAGGACGTTGCCACTTCCCACAGTGGCAATGTCTGTCAGGTTTCTCCAAAGAGTGCTCAGGCCTATGCTCGCCAGAGGGTCTATTAGAAGTGTAAAGGTGGCACGATGCTTTATTCTCTCACCAGACACGCTCTCTTTCTGGAGGTTGCTGAGGGGAAGGGCAGCATGTGTAGAAGAACCCTAGCCTGTGGGCGAGCTGGCTGCCCAGGGCTGTGGCCAGGGGCAGGGAAGGCTCTTGGGCCGGAATTTCAAGCCTGGTTTTATTTCTGGTTTCTGTGCTTGGGTGAGATGGGGAAGACTCTGCACAGCAACTGTCAGGAGGGCAGAGTCCCAGGCATGGTGGGCAGGCCTGTGAGGCCAGCGCCCAGGGGGCTGAGGCAAGAGGATGGACACATCTGAGCCCTGTCACATAGTGACACATCGTAAGACCCTGCCTCAAAACCAAAGGTCGTTTCTGATCGCTTTTAGATACCCATATCTCTGGTTTCTGGATGACAGGGACAGTCCTGTGGCTTCACAGTTGCCACCGTGGGCGTTGAAGCTTCTGTCCACCAGGCCCAGGGGTTGCTGGGCCTGGGCCTCTGGGCCACCCACAGCGCCACTACCTGCTCCCACGTGGTACAACTTCACCCCAAGCGGTGGCTGGGTGGCGCTATTTTGGGGCTCGTGGATGTGTGCTGTGTGAAGCTCATCTGCCGCAATACAGTCACAAGCGGCCCGAGGCGTCGTTCCCGCCTGCCTGTGGTTTTAGGAACCGGGGTGACTCAGAGACAGCTGAAGCCCATCCTGCTAACCCCTGAGGCTGTGTGGGGGCGGCACGTGCTTGGAGCAGGTGTCCCTATGCCTCCCTGACATGGGAAGGGGACTCGGCCTCTGCCCCATGGTGCCCCCAGGGACCTGGTCACAAGCTGGGCTGCAGACACTGCAGTGTCTTCTCAGAACAAAGTGTGTCACCAGGGGGCTGGTGGCTCGTGACACCTTGATCAGTGCCCAGCTTTGGCTGATCACAGGGAGACCCGGAGCAGGGGTGTTCTGAAAGAGGGGTGCGCTTGTGGGGCTGCTCAGCGGGTCCTGTAACAACACAGTCCCCGTTTCTATCTGCTTCCCCTCCCCACGTCCAGCCATCTTCCGGTCCCCTGCCCTCTCTCCAGAGACCTCCACCTTCTCTGGCTCTCAGGCTTGCTGCTCACCACCATCGTGACGGTGTTGCATGAGGCGCCCAGGGCTCCGCCAGTGTCACTTCCTGCTCTGAGCCCCTGCCGCCGCCGCCGCCGCTGCCGCTGCCACCACTGTGCAGTTGTGTGGACAGTTTCTCACCCATTTCCTGCCAGCTGCTACTGGCTTTCAGACAGCTCTAACAGCTTCAGTAGTGGGGAGAGGACACTGGCTGGTGGCCCAGTGACTCACGACAGGACCCTGGGGATGAGTGGCTAGGAGGAGTGCAGGGGGTGTCCCCATCCAACCCTGGCTTGGCCCCCATGAGGAGACTGTACACTCATTGTGACCCGAAAGCTGGGTTTTTCTGGTTAATGCACCGAAGCTGAAATAAATGATAACACTTTCTGAGGACTCAGAACCCGACTCCAGGCTGTGTAGCTGCTCCCTCAGGGAGCCTTCACTTGGCGCTTTAACTTGGGTGTTTTCTGAGCTTTCAGGAAGGAGCCTGCAGCCTCAGTTAAATGTCCTAAGATGGGCATAGTGGCATACACCTGTGATGCCAGCGCTCAGGAGGCTGAGCAGCAGGAGGCTGGGCTGCATCGTGAGTTCAAGACCACCCTGAACTACACAGTGAGACCCTGCTCAAAAAAAAAAAAAAAAAAAACAAAAAAAAAAAAACAAAGCTAAATGAGATCTTCTCCCAAGGGCAGCTGGGGGTGTGTGGGTGGTGATCCAGGGAAGGACAGGCATGGCTGCCTTGTTGGCCTGTGGCAGAGCCCGCCGCTGTGCAACAGGACGGTCCCCGGGCTGGGTCAGAAGTGGCAGCTGGCTCGTTGGCCCCTGTGTGTAAGGGCTTGGCTTGAAGAAACAGGAAACTCAGGACTTGGGTCGGCACTGGCTCCACCTCCGCAGACCCTCACCTTGTCCTGCAGAGGAAAGAGCAGGGGCCGCGGGGCCAGGGCCCCAGGGAGGTCAGGCCTGACACAGCACCTGGGTACTGTGGGTGCTGGAGATTGTGGGCACAGTGGGCAGCCATGTCCTCAGCTGCTGAGGACACGAGGTCCTGGGGGGACTCACCGCTCTAATTTTTCCCGGGTGCCACCACCATACCTGGGTGCCCTTACCCTGCCATCCTGGTAAGTGGCCCATGCTGACCTCCAGCTCGAGGCAATCCTCTTGCCTCAGACTCCCCAGTGCTGGGATAACAGGGCTGGATCTCCCACTCTGAGCTCGGAGCAGCGCTTGTCCTTCTTCTCCTGTGCCAGCCATGTCCTTTTGTGCAGGGTCCTGGGCCACTGCCACAGGGGCATCTGGCTGGTGGCCACTGCTGTGACTGTGTCAGTGGTGAGTTGAAAACTAGGGTCAATCTAGAAATTACAAGAATATTCCTATGATTTTATTTAGTGAAATTGTATATCATTTCTATTTTATTTTTTACTATTTTTATTCTTTTAAACTTTTTTCTTCACTAAAAAAGAGTTTAGCAAATATATCTGATCATAGCCTAAACAATTGCCCCAGAGCAGAAGACACAGAGCTTTGAAAGCCTTCAGCATCTTCTGCTCACACTCATCCCATGGCCCTGGTCCTGGCCACTTTTTGCAGCAGCTCTGGAGTCCTCTTTCTGAAGTTCTCTGCCAGATGTGACCAAAGCTACGGGGAACGCACTTCATCCAGTGGAAGCGCAGGTTTATAGACACATGCTGCTGTCCTCATCTACCCTAGTCACCAGGTCTGGCACCGTGCAGCTCCCGGCTCTTCCCCAAAACCATGAGACAGAAAAGTCTTAATTCCATTGAGGACATTAGGACAGCTAGGACAGGGCAGCTAAAGACCCTCAGAGGGACTAGGGAGATGGTTCAGTGGAATAAATGCTTCCCTGGCAAGCACAAAGGAATGAGTTCAATCCCCGGTTCCAGAAAAAGAAATCCGCTAAAGACCCTCAGGAAAGAATACTAGAGCTGCTGTAGGAAGTGGCAAGGAGGCTGCGGTGAGGGAGTTCAGAGTGAGAGCGACTCATGGTGATGCCTCTGTAATTGCAATATTTAAAAAGATTTAAGCACACTCCTTTTAGGTGGGCTGGGCTGAAGGACCCAGACCTTGACCTTTGCCATCACTCAGTCTGGGTCCCCACACCTGTCTGGACAGCTCTTGGAGCCAGTGCTGTGTGGTAGTGGCCCAGTCTCTGCTGGCTCCGCAGGGCCATGGCTTCCTGCTCAGGCGGAGAAGAAGCCAGCCTGGCTGGGACCTGAGTCTTCTCCCAGGGCACCAAGGACCAGAGAGCCCAGCTGAGCTCACTCCCGGAAGGGCCTCTGAACAGTCTTGCCCACGTGGCTGCCCTGTCTGCAGGACCCACCCGGGAGGGACCTGGCCGGAACAGCTCACTCTTGGCCTAGTGTCCCCATGCTGATCCTTCTTGTTCCACTTCCAAAAATAGATAATGAGGAAATTAATTTTGTCACCCAGATGCATTCTGTAAAAACATGTCAGGGAAAGACAATTAACCTCTGTGCTGAGGAGTCCTTCCCACACTAATGAAGCTCATATCTGGAGATGCTGAGGGGCTCAGGAGGGGAGAGAGACCCCAAATCAGAGCTTCCCCCAGGCTGAGAAGGAGAGGCAGGGTGCAGGGAGGCAGTGGGGGGAGGGGCAGAGACGGAGGCTGAGGTGAAGTGAGAGGTGAGGAGAGAGGATTGCAGAGCCCCAGGGAGAAGAATGGAGAGACAGCTCTGGAGGAGGCAGAGGAACTTAGCCGGAGCCGGCCTGTGTGATCTTCCTAGTACTTTTCATTATTCACTTGCTTGCTTTTGGTTTTTGGGTAGACTAAGGTTAACAGACACAAGAATAAAGAGTTAGAATTCTAGGATGTCAGATTTTTCAACCTTCCCTTGACCAAGTCATTTCTGTGTTTAGTGGCTCTGCATTCTTTTCCGGGGTGATCCTGAGCCCCAGAGGAGGCTGGCTAATGGGATAGGCCAGCTGGTTACACAGATGGCTGCTGAAAACCTTTGCCTTGTGCTTCCCCAGTGCCTTGGAATCCTGGCTGGAGCCACCACTGGGGAAACGCAGGTCCTCACTCTGAGCTGTCAGGGGGAATGGCCCCAGGGGTCTCTGCTGTCTGCCTCCCCTAGGCCTTGGGCGTAGGCCCTGCTCCTGAGGTGGCGGACCAGTCCGGACTCACCTGCTTTATCCAGAAAGTGTGATTTAGTCTCCAGCCCGAGGGACTGTGTTGCTCCCCCCTGTTCAGAACCTGTGCTTTTAATCACTCCTAGTGACTCTGAAAAGCAGACAGGACTGGAAGCAGTCATTCTTTCAAATCCCACGAATGACCAACTCTGTGAAGAAGATGTCAGGAGGTAGGGCTTGGGAGACTGATTGGTGGTTGAACTGTCAGGTGGGGGTCCCAAGAAAATGTCAAAAAGTTCTCAGGCAGTCAGGCTGGGCTGCTTTCCAGAACAGAGGCAATAACAGTAGCTTGCTGATGGGAGGCAGATGAGCACGATGGGGGTTACCGAAGTCCAGCATAGTCAGCCATACTGGAGACACAGAAGGGGGAGAGCCATACTGGAGCATCTGGGGCAGGTCCAGTGGTGGGAGGCGAAGTCAGTCACAGCAGTCTGAGAAACACTACTGTCACAGAGGAGAAAGGAGCTGCTAGACCTCTGAAGCTGGAATTTCTGATGACCTGTCTCTTACTAATCTAATCTCCTTGGGCAGAGTGACAAGCTTGCAGATTGCTGGGCGTGATAGATGTCGCCTATCTCAAGTTCAGTTAGGCCGTTGCCCACTCTGTGTGACAAAGCCCCCCCCAAACCAGGAAACAGAGGACATGTGCTCAGCTCTCTGGGTCATAAGCTGCATGGACCAGCGCCGAGTTGTTGGGGACAAGGGTGCAGAGCTTGTGTTTTGCAGAGGACAGCCAGTATGGTGGGAAACAGCCCTCCAGAGAGGACTCGAATCCACATAGATCTGGAACCGCGGAAGGGGTGAGAGATCGGGCAGGGCCAGGAACTGGGGCAGTGAGGGCCAGGAGGGATCACAGTGATGCTGGGATCACCAGTCCACTGTCTTCACAGGCTTGGCACTGAGCTGGGCTGTCGATATTGCCATCCACCTCCCAAAGGGGGCAGCAGGTCCAGTTACTACTGATCAAGACCAAACAGGGGCCCCTGCCACCCACTTAGATTAGTTCAGGTCAGGGAACTTGGAAAAAGAAGGGACTTGGGGCTCAGGGACAGAGGGTCTGCTCCATGTGTGCTCAGGGTACAGTGAGAACCCCAGGTGAGAGGGTGGAGAAGATGCAAATGACATGCAAATTAACCACTAGAATGCAGAGGTGCCATGGGCAGGTGATGTGCTCTCTCTGTCAATCCTGTGTGTGCAGCCTGATAGTCAGGTGCTGTCCTGCAGACCCATGACATCTGACTGGCACCCCACAGGCTGGACAAGAATCCCAGACCTCATCTGCTATGGACAGTGTTTCCCTGCTCAGAGGAAATAAAACATAGGAAGGGTGTGTTTTCAGCTCAGAAGCTTTGCGCAGTTCTGCTCCTGTCCCCCAGGTCACCCTCTCTGTGCCCCTGTTGTCACCCCAGATCTTCCCTGAAAGCTATACAGAGCCCGAGGCAGATAGGAGACAGACAGGAGGCCTGGCCTGCTCTGTCCCCAACTCTGTACTTCTTAAGTCTGGGTTCACAGAGAGAGGCAGGGATGGGACTCTGAGGTCTGGGTGTGAGCCTGCCTCCTCCTCAAGGTCACTGTCCTGCCTGGATCCTAGAGTCCAGTCAAGGCCCTGTGTCCAGCAGGTACCTCCACGGAGAGGCCTGGTCTGGCCTGGGCTCTGGACCCCCCGCTTTGGTTGGAGCTAGGACCTCTGGCCTGGCCTCACTGGGGTTGGCCTGAGTGGGTGGCCATCTCATCTGACCCTGCAGGCCACCTGCTGTCTTAAGTTAATCAACTGTCAGACCGGGCACGGGGTGTGACACGGGGAAAAAGTGGGGAAGTGGCAAAGCTGAAGAAATCTCACAGGGCCCTCGCAGCTGGTGCCCAGTTCCTGATTCCCCTTCTGCCCAGGTTCCCCTGCCGGCCCCCTCATGCTGCTGGCACCCCTGACTCAGCTGCTTCTGCAGCTTGCAGTAGGCCAGTGGGGGCGGGATGGCTGATCAGGGGTTGATCGAGTTTCCCAGCTGCTCTGGATGCTTCCTGCTTCAGCGAGGTCAGGTGACCAGCGGCGGTGATGCCTGCGTTCACAGTCGCAGTGGCTCAGTGTCTGCCTCTGTTATGAAGAAAGGCAGCCGAGAGCTTGACTGAGAGGGACAGCAGTGGGCCCTAGGGGACTGTCCCTGAGCATGGTCACCAGATGGACACAGATGGCAGGAAGCTCCGGCACAGAGCTCCCTGTGTGTGGAGGAACCATGACGCCACTCTGTTTTTTTTCCTTCTTACTGAGATTTGAACCCCAGATGCATGTCCACTAACCTGGGAGCCTCTGCTCCATGTGCTTCTCATGGTGGCACATGTTTGTCAGCCCAGCTCTGGGAGGCTGGGCCAGGAAGTATGGAAGTTCGAGACTAGCCTGAGACCAAGCCCCAAAGTAACAAGCATAAAAATGGATTGTGGATGGAGCTCAGTGTGAAGTCCCTGAGTTTGATCCTCAGGAGCACCAAAAATAAAGCAACAATAACAAAAAAAAAACTCTAAAAGGAACAAAAAAGGCACGGTTTCATGTGCAGATGGTGGTGATAAGGAAGAAGCCCCATGGTGGATGGGAAGTGGCAGGAGAGGAGGCTGGGACTCTCATTCCCAGTGGCATCATTCTATCCTCTGGGAACTAGGAGGGTGGCTCTGAGAGGCTGCCTGGTGTTACAAGCTCATGTGGGCTTGCAGTGAGAAGGGTTAGAAAGAGAAGCAACTGCATTGCTCTGGAAACACCTACTGTGTGCCTAGCCATACACACAGCACTGACTCCTCCTGCGACCCTCAGCATGCCCTCAGCAGTGGCATCTGATAGCTGAGAACTGCCTGGCAGAAGCCTCCACAGCTGCAAAGAGGCAGAGTTGGAATTCAAACCCAGGATTCAGGGCCCAGGGCTTGCCCTTTATCTGTTGTCTGAGCCAGGATTTCGCTGTGTTGTCCAGGCTGGCCTTCAATTCCCAATGGTCCTCCTGCCTCAGCCTCCTGACTGCTAGGATCACAGGCCTGGGCACCACAGCTGGTTTAGAGATTGCTGTTCATTGACAGGTAATAATTATGTGTATTTATGGAACACAATGTGATGTTTTGATACATCTATATATTTACACTGGAGGTTTCTTCAATCAAACTAATGAACAAATTTGTCTTGTCACAGGTTGGTGATCATAATAAATAACAGTTTACTGATGTTTCAGAAATGCCATAAGGGTGGATTGTAAGCTTCAGATCAGCTCTGTGGGTAGGCATATGCTTGTCCCGAGTGTCCTTCAGGAACACATACATGCAGTCACACACATATACACACATACACACATGCACATGTGTGCACATGCACACACAATGCATGCGCACACATGTACATATGGCTCTACATGACCCGGCATGTGGTCTAGTACTCAAAGTGAAGCTACTGCTGGATGAATTGAAGGCTGCGTCCTGCTTGTGAGTGGAGTGTCTTCAAAGCTAAGCACCTGCAGCGGCTCCATGCATGTGTGCGTGGTCAAGTCCAGCCCCAGAGCAAAGCGCAAGGGTCACCTTTGGAGCTTGCTCTGTGTGTATGTGTGTGTGTGTATGTGCACCTACACACATGTGTGTGCATCTACACACATGTGTGTGCATGTTCACCAATGGTAGTAGGGGCAGGGCCAAGGCCCCAGATGTTTCCAAAGTCCCAATTCTGCCTGTCCCATGGTGGTAGATTTCCAACTGGTGGTCGACTTGTTACACCCAGGAGAACTGGTGCTAAGTGTGGGAGACTACCTGAGGATGGTTGCTGGTAGCCTAAGGGACAGAAGTGGAGGAGAGGAGAAGAGGCTGCTAGGGAAGCTGTTTGGCAAAGCTGTTGGGAGCTGCTGGTTCTCTTGGGCTATTCCGCTGGAGAGACTTGTCACGCTGGCTTTCCTGGTGAACTTGGTTCTTGAAAGAAGAGGAACTGCGGGCTTCATTGTCACTGAGGATGGCCATGGCCCGTTTTGGGGAGCTGTTGTCCTCACCTTGAGCATTGCTTCCTGGCTCTGGAGAGGAAGACAGTGCACAGCTCAGTCCTGTGGAGAAGCTGGTCACCTTGGCTTTCCTGATGGGGAACTCCCATGTTCTCATCGCTGGAGGAGCTCAGGACCTCCCTGTTGCTGAGCATGGCTGTGGTACTTTCAGGGGGATCTCTGGTCCTTACTTTGAGTGCTGCTTCCTGGCTCCAGCACAGATCCCTCAGCCTACTGGCACAGTCTTCCTAGCTTCCACCTCTGACCTTTGGGCCTTCCCAGCAGATCCATGAAGATACTGTCATGGGACCAAGGCCCTCAACTGGATTCTTTGGTCCTCAATATGTGGATAGATATCTGGCACTCTTTGTATATGAGTCTTTGGGTGATTCATTATAAAATAATCTTATAAAATATGTCCTGTATTTTACTGTTCCCCTTGCAAATCACAAGGCATGATACACACCGTTCTGCAGGTAAATGAGCTGATTTTCAGTCCCAGAGTATCTGCCTCTGCCTGAAGCCAGCTCACTCATGTTCATGGTCTCCCTGCAGTTTGTGCTAATTTGTGGGTGGGAATGAGTGTCACCATACTGAGCTGGAAGTCCGGCTGGGAAAGGGAAGAGCCAGACTCAGAGGGTCAGTCGACACTCTTGTAGTTATGGCTGGGGCTGTGTCTGCTTGCTATGGGGGTGCTCAGGGGGCACCCCAGTGATAGCCCTGCTCCTGGGAAACAGAGGCTCTGCCTGGCTACTGAGGCCTGGGCTTCTGTTGCGGGTGACTAGCCTGAGAGCCACCACAGAATACACCCATGCATTTCTGTCTCAGGTTTGGTCTTAAGTCCACAGAGTCAGGAACTGTTGCCACCACCCTGGAGTGGGGACGCCCAGTGAGGACTCCTTGTCACGGGCTTCCCTGTGTACATCTGTGCTATGTGCTATGCACACTCATATGTGTCGCACTGATGTGACTGTGTGTAGCATTCTGCACATCAGTGCGTGCCATAACCTGAGGGACATAAGCAGAATCAGGGAGGAGCAGCCCTGTCTTGGGTGGCCCACATCTGGGGCACCCAGGGCTCCCAGGGTTCTGGCTGTCCACTGGGGACACATTCTGGGCTGGCTTTAGCCCCTCCTGTCCCCTCTCTGGGTCAGGACATCTGGTGGAAAGGCCAATGGAGGCGGTAAGAGTTAGTGTTAAGTCCAGACAATCCATTGTCTGATTGCTCCCGAGTGATGGCTGACACAGGCTGTGTGAGATCATCGCCATTGGGGGACTTGCAAGGATGGCTAATTAGACATTGTCACATCTTTCAGAGATTTTCAGCTTCTCAAGGGTGAGCTTTTCAATTCCAGTTCTCCATCAGGTGCGGTGGCACGGTGCCTGTTGTCGTCCTGGTAGTCTGGAAAGCTGAGGCAGGAGGACTGCAGGCTATAGCACAGTCCAAGCAACTTAGATACTCAGTAAGACTCTGTCTAAAAATAAAAACATGTTTCATTTCACTGAGCTGAGGTGAAAGCTCAGTGTGAAAGCCCTGGGTTCAAGTCCTGTACTGAAGAAAAAAAAAAATCAAAGTAATTGTCAGTTGAATCTCCCTCTGTCACCGCAGGCCTGCTTGCTGGCTCACACTGGCATTATACAGGGACAAGCAGGAATGGGGTAACCTCAGAGAGAGGCCAGGGGCCCTTCTGTGCCTTGGGACCTCTTGTCCTAGGAGATGGAAACCTGTGCCAGGATCTAGGGCCATTGGGGGACTTGTGGCCTGACTCTGAGTGTCAGGCCAGCTGAGAAGCCCTGACTCTGACCTCTGGCTTTTGCATCAGCAGGGAGAGTGGGCCCATCAGACCTGAGCAAAGGGTTTCTTTAGGAAGAATTTTTTTTGGGGGGGGGGTGGCTGGCTCAGCCTGCCTTAAGGGCAGGGGTCTGGTAAGGTAGGTGGAGGTAGGGTTTGAACCTCAGGTGTTCTGTGCCTGATTGTATTTGCATGAGCAGGTGCTTAAACAACTGAGCCAATGGACAGGCACCCCCTGCAGGGTCTCACTCACTGTGTAGCCCAGGCTGGCCTCAGGTCAGTGATCCTCCTGCCTCTGCCTCCTGAGGGCTGTGATGACAGGTGGATGTCGCTGAGCCGGCTGTTGGCCCTGTTTCTTTTCCATGATTTTTAGTACTTGGGCATGTGCTTCCAGCTGACCGTGCTGTGTTCTGCTCTGAGATCTGGCCAAGACAGCAGCTCTCCTGCTGGAAGTCAAGCGCACCCTTGAGCGTGGCCCTGGGGATGCTGTGGGGCCCTGCTGCTGTGGCTGGCATCAGCGCTTTGGCTGTCAGCACTCGTGTTCTCTGACTACTCACGAGGGACTTGGGACAAAACACGAATCAGGGGACACCTGAGGAGGGGAGGGGCGGGATGGAGAGAGGAGGAAGCAGCAGGTGAGGTGGCACCCACTGCCTGGGGGAACTGGTGTCTCGCTGAGCCTGGTCCGGGTGGTAACTTGGCCAAGCAGGAAGTGGAGAACAGGCTGAGTCCTGCTCAAGCAGGTTGCAGAAATGAAAGCCCATCCGGTTTGCGCCCCCGCCGGCCTCCTGTGTAGTGGTCATGTCGACCCTGCTGGTCACTTCCCCTTTGTGCTTCAAGGGAGAGGAAAGTCCCCACAGGTGTGAGCCGAGCCCTGCAAAGATGGCTGGGAGAGAGCAGCTCAGGAAAACCAACTTCCCCGTAGGCACCTGTGTTCACAGCGCTGTGTTTGGACAGCCTTGTCTGTTGCAGGCACTGTTGACACTGCCGATTCCCTTGCGCTCAGGTGTGTCTTATGTGGCATCTAGGGACCCGCTGGCCCGGGGCCAAGCTGTCGCTGTCCTCTGCCTGGCTGGCTGTGTGGGCTTGGGGGCCAGGACTGATCTGCTGGACCTCAGCCAGGCCCTGGGAGTGCCTGCCTGGGGCTCATAGGACACAGTGACCCCAGCTGGGTGAA
Organism: Ctenomys sociabilis; assembly: GCA_004027165.1. Lineage (NCBI taxonomy): Eukaryota > Metazoa > Chordata > Mammalia > Rodentia > Ctenomyidae > Ctenomys > Ctenomys sociabilis. The sequence goes on along the minus strand of PVKA01003636.1, from coordinate 38,243 downwards.
AGATGACACCAGCTCTTTCAAAGTCCCGGTTACTTTGCATTTCACACTTGGAGGAAATCTGAGCCCTTGGACCACCTGATTACACAGGGCTGGGCTGTAGCAGGGAGGAAGGGATGCAGGGACCCCAGTGTAGCGTGGGTTAGGAGGGATCCCTGCCCTGTGGGCTGCTCCCCTCCAACTGCTGCGGTTCCTTCCAATTCCTGCTAGCTCCTTGGAAGTCCCTGAGTGGCTGAGTCACAGGATCTGTTCTGTGCTCCCACTTGGTCCCAGGTCCAGAGAGCAGACTCTCTAGGACCCAGTTTGGGTATATTTACCAAACACTTACCAGCAAGAGCGGGAGATCTAGCCAAGTGTGCACAGCTGTAACCCCAGCAGTCTAGGTGGCTGAGGCAGGAGGGTTGCAAGTTTGAGCCTGACCTGGGCAACAGCTCAAACACAAAAAGTAAAAAGCCTCAGTGAGAAGGCCTGGAGTTTGCCAGGGAGAGGGCTAGAGGGAGAGGAGACTGGTGTGGCAGGTGCTGAGGTCGTGCCCTGCTCTGCTCCCACCAGCTATGGTGCCCTCGACCTCTGCTCTCTTCCTCTGTTGGCCTACAGGGGCAGGGTTCTGCATCGCAGAGGCTGAGCAACAGCTCTCTGTGCCAGGGCTACTCCAGAAGGGCAGCACTGCTGTCCCTTGTCCTTCCCCATCACTAATCCCAGAAGAGGAGTGTCCACAGCTTTGACTCTGTGTCCTGAGTCCCTTCGTGAGCCCCTGCCCCAGGGAGCGGCTGGGCAGTGAGGGAAATGAACCAGCTCTTGGACCCCAGGTCCCAGCTACTCCGTGCACTCCTCCACCCCTGACCTCCCTGCTCTGTAGGCCCCTGGCCACCCAGTGGGGACATTTATCCTCATGGATGACAAGCAGGATTTTGTTTGCATCTCTGGTGTGACCCTCAGAGGCACTGAGCACTGCACAAGGTGGGTGAGGCTGCGTGCCGTACTTCTTAGGTACAGTGGGGTAGAAAGGTTGTGACGGCTGGAGCTGGGCCCTGGCGCTCATGGCATGGGGTGGGGGTGAGGGCAGAAGCCCGCCATCCCCAACTGGGGTTTGGTTCCAAAGAGAGAAGCTGAAGGTCACCTGTCCAGGAGGAACATTGCTAGGACACCCCAAAGCTGCAGCCAGGCAGTGGGTTTTGGGATCCAGGCTGGCTGGGAGAGTGCATGAAAGAGAGGGCTTCACAGACAATCAGCCCAGAACAGAGTGGGTGCAGCAGGTCTAGCCTTGGAGAGGATGAGGCGAGGTCAGAGAGGAGAGAGGAGGAGCCCAGCCTGCGCTCCAGGGCCCTCAGAGTGCACACTGCACCGGGGCGAATGCCCTTGGGAGACCCGGAAGCGGAGTTGGAGCTGTGCCAGGGAACTCACAGAGCAGCCAGAGCAGAGTCAGAGCAAGTGGAAGATCCCACCCAATGGGTTCAGGAAAACCTGAGCCCCAAGAGTGGAACTCACAGTGTGGGTGCGGGTGGGCAGGCCAGGTGTTGGCACTGCAGCTCTGAGGCTCACCCGTGTCACCAGGGGCCTGGGTTCCCTTTCTTCTGCTCCACTTTCATGCCTTGTTGGTTTCAATCCTTTTAATTTTAACCTCCTAGTCCCAAAATAACTGCCATAACTGCAGAATTACACTCAAATTCAAAGAATGGAGGGGAGACCAGCAGCAGCTGGAACAATGTCTCTTTCTTCAGTCTAGAAAGCAATTTCCCAGGTGATGCTCGACTCATTGAATGACCACAGCTGATTCACCTCTGTGGCCAGGGCTGGGCTCGTGGCCACCCTTAGCCCCCAAAAGGTGGCTTTGGTCACTGCAGCGAGGACTGGGCACTTGGACCTGGCTCTGAAGCCCGTGCGTGTGGCATGGGGTCCACAGGTTGCAGGTGCCAAGATGAGAAGCTGGACGTTTTTACTCTGTCCTCTCCATTCTCTGCCTTTTGGTGGCTGTGTGTGTGTCTGGGCCTCTCTCACCAGGAAATCTGGAGTGAATCAGGACTGCAGATTTCTCACCGTAAGTGTAAATGCCAGGAAAACTCAAGAGTAAAGTTTCCCAAGTTCTGAAAGTGTGCGATTCTCCAGGCAGACTTCTATATCTTACAAGTGTAGCCCTCAAAATACATGGGAAAGTGCAGGTTTTTTATGAGAAAGAAATCCTGAAGAACTACATGATCACGAGAAGAGCGCTGTGGAGAGTCCTGTCCTATTTCACTGTAACTCTTGTGGCTTCGTGGTTGCAGTGTAGTTACAGATCACGTTTACTGTGAGGAGTTGGTGCGTAGGCAAAACACATTTTCATTCTTTTTAAATCCCAGAGAATGCTGAAGGGGATCCTTAGGCAGAGATGAAAAATACTTAAAGAAAAACCTAATGAAGCATTGTGATATGAGGGTTACACTGTGGCAGTGAGAGGGAGGCTTCAGGAGATGCTGTTGGAATTTTGTTTGTTTTTATTTTTTGTTTCTCCACACAGGGTCCAGGCTGGCCTCAGACACTCAGAGATCCTCCTGCTCAGCCTTCTGAGTGTGGGGATTATAAATCTGCCTGAAAAAAAGAAAATAAATAAATCTGCCTGTTGTGCTGGGTTCCCCCAACTTGTAAATGTTCATTATTTTCTTGCTCATCTAGAAGACAGTGTTGAAACCAATCCTTCAGGAAAAGCCCTCCTTGCCCTGCTGTCAAACCTGACGTGCACTTCTGATTCTGCTAACTAACCAGGCCTGAGTCGTTGACAACCATGGTGTGGGGCAGACAAAGCAAGATCTGAAATTAGCCCAGGGTCAGTCAGATGACCAAGATGATATGGGAAGAGTGGGTGACAGGCATCATCCGGCTTCTCCCGAGGGTGACCTCATCTGTGGTGGCCTGGAGAGGGCAGATTTGCCCTTGTGTCTGAGATCCAAGAGAACCAGAGTGGGTGTGTGCCGCTTAGCGTCCCCCAGTCTACCCCACCCTGGGTGACCTGCCATGGCCCCAAGGTGACACCAATAGGTACTAGGTGGCTGGAGTAGACCCGCACGGTGTTCCTTCTGAGAGGTGCCCCTTCCCACACTTCTGGGCTGCCTCGGCCCTTCCCTGGGACAGGATGCCATGGGATACACTGCAGTGCCTCCAGCTGGGATGTCTTTCCCTGTGCCCCTGAGCTCTCGCTCACTCACACCTGGAGCTGCTCAGGGCTCAAGTGCTTCCGTGGGATGGGGCTCTTTGTTCCTGGCGTCGCCAAGCCTCAGGCCCACTTCATGGGCTGATTTGCTGAGAGCCTAGAAGATCAAAGGCAATTAGAGGGAGGAGCTATGGGAAGCTTGGGAAACCCCCAGGCACGGAGGTCACTGCCCCGGTTCCACATGGCTTTGTGAGGGCTGGCACCCCTGCAGCCCCAACTGCTCTGCTCCTGACACCACAGAGCACAGGCTGGGCTTGAAGCAGAGCTGGCCCTCAGCAGCCCTGTGACTCTGGGAAGGCTGCCTCTCTTCCCCCACATCCAAGGAGCAGCAGGACAAATCATAGCTATGGACTTTTGCCCAAGGAACATTTTTGTTGCTTGCTTTTTGAGGCATAGGCTCACTCTATAGTCTAGGCTGGCCTTGAACTTGCAGGAATCCTCCTGCCTCAGCCTCCCAGGGCTGTGACTACAGGTATGTGCTGCCACACCTGGCCCAGGAAACAGTTATTGAATTAATAGATATGAACAACCAGGAATAATCCTTAATTAGGCCAGCTTCAAGCTGGGGAACTAGATGGGAAACTAGATGGGGAACTAGATGGATCCTGGGGGAAAGACTGTTACGAGACCAGGAATGGTGACACAGAGACAGAAGCTAGTCACACAGCACTGTGGGACGGGGCCTAAAGACCAGCTGGCCAGGGCGGGGCCTCATGGGGCCAGATGGGTAACACTTGGTGTCTCTGATTGCTGTGTGTGATAGGCAAACCAGGAGGACAGATGCGGCTGCCACTGGGAAGGCAGGCAGAGACCAGGCAGGTGGCTCCCACAGCCCCAAGCCATGTTGCTGCCATCTCATTCCCTCCTCATGACACGGGGCCATCTGCGGTGGCCCCTGTCTGCCAGGCCCCGTCTGAATGGGCCCTTTCTTTCTGGGACACCTGGGTGCAGGAAGCAGGTGTAGATGGTTTCTGTTTGCCTTCTGCTTCTCAAGTGTTTTTCCTGTGATAACATTCACAGAGTGTGGGGCTGCTGGGTGTCGCTGTCCATCCGGGGGTGGAGGTAGCCCTGGAGAGGACCAGGAGGAGGGGGACAGATGGGGAGGTGGAGGGTGAGGGCTGCAGGGGAGTGAAGAGGAACACCTGAGCGTGCTGCTCCTGAAGGCGGCTTCCGTGGGCTTACGAGAGTTGATCTGGTGACGCCTGCAACGTAAAGGGCATAAAGGGCGGTCATCATGGTGACGTGACTCGGCAGAGATACTATCGGCATGAGGCTATATTTAGAAGACAGGAAACAGCTCTCCATTGCCCTGGATTTTGCAGCCCGTGTTTTAGATCTGTGAGCAGCCCCGGAAGTGACAGTGCAGCAGCTCCACGAGAGAGGAAATCACTTTAGCTCTGTCTTCTCTTTTCTCCCCTCTTTCTACTGTTTTCAACTGTTTGGTTTTTGGAGACAGGATCTCACTCTGCAGCCCAGGCTGGCCTTGAACTCACAGCACTGGTCTTGCCTCAGCCCTCGAATGCTGGGCTGAGTGCTAACCCTCCCCCAGCCACCCATCCTAGCTGTCTTTCTGTTTCTATGCCACGCAGACTTTTCTGGGGTTGTCCCAGAGTGAATGGGGACAGGTGACATTTTGCTAGGAACTGAGTCATTTGGCTGGATTTTTTCAGCCGTGTCCCTGCTTAGTAAACCTGTTTCAGGGGCTATTTTTTCAGGCTTCCCAGCAGCAGTGCTCCTGATTCCTGGAACAGAAGCCACTGGCTTCCTCAGATGCAGGGGAACAGCAACTTTGTGACCTTCAGCAGGCAGCCTTGCTGAATGTCAGTTTGCCCATCTGTGACCTGGGGCTCACACCCCCGTGCATGGGGCCAGGGGGCGTGGTGGAGAATGAGGTCATTGCTGCTGCCTTGCTGGTGCATGGGGCCACTGCGGCCAGGGGCTCGCTCTGCAAACGCTTCCTTCTGTGACTTCTCCTGTGCAGCTGACCATTCCATGACCAACAGCAGGGAACAGGGGGAGCCCTCTGTGCTGGGGAGATGCGGGTCGGGCTGGCTACTGGAACAATCAGACAGAGGAGACCTGAGCTTAAATCATCACATGGAAGAAAACTCAGCAAGTTCTTTTTAAAAAGCATGAATTGGTGCCAGATGCAGCAGTGCACATCTGTAATCCCAGCACTTGGAAGGTAGAGGAAGGAGGATCTCCATAAGTTGGAGGTCAGTGTGGGTTCCAAAGGGAGACCCTGTCTCAAAAAGCAAGACAAAACAGCCAATCTATTATTATTAATAAATTTCAGTGACTTGGGAGAAGCTGCTTCGGTTTTCTAAAGAACTGAGTCAGAGAGCTTTTCACTTCCTGCCATACCGAGGTCCAGGGACACAGCTACATTCCTGTTTACACAAGGACCTAAGCCTTCTTACTCCCACCATGCCTGCACCTTAAGACACAGATTTATGCTTCTGGGTTTCACTGCTCCTGTGCTGAAGAGCGGCAAAGCTCTCATGGATGCATCGTGAGAATGCACAGAGGGATTTAATATTGGCGTTGGCCGTGCTGACTGGTGATTTGAACACTCAAAGAAGATGTTATCTGAATTAAGCTCCTGATGCTTGCTGGTGAGACTGTGGTGTCAGTACTGTGCTCCGTTGTGGAGCCTTCCGTGTCAAAACTTGTGACTGACAGCAGCGATGTTCAGAGGTCAAACTCCCAGCCCTGCACAGTACCTGCAGGCAGAGGCTGGGGACAGTGGCCCTGAGGAGCCGACTCCGCAAGGAGAACGAGGGGCAGTGAAGGGTGTCCCCTCCCAGAGGTAGACCCTATCTGCTCTCATTAAGAAACAGGGCCATAGAACAGGAAGCCGAAGATGCCTTTACGTGTTATGGAGACTGCTGTGTGCTAACTTGTTACACATTTTGTGTATCGGAAAAGTAGAATGACCTGTTTCCCTCCCTCCTGTCCTTCCTTGCTTCAGTGGCTGGAAGTATGTCATTTAGAAGTGGGAAGGGCAGCCAGGCCATACTGGGCAGCAAGCAGAGTTCGATGGTCTGATTGGTCCAATTCTCTTTTCTGTCTGAGGCCAAATGCTTGACATCCATAGTTAAAGGTTTTGTTTTGTTTTTGTCATCTGGGTTCAGTTTATGGGGGAAACAAGATGGGGGCCTCACAGTGGCCGGGGAGCAGAGAGAGGGAAGAGCTGCACCCTCGTCTACGGCCATACCACCCTGAATACGCCCGATCTTGTCTGATCTCGGAAGCTAAGCAGGGTCGGGCCTGGTTAGTACTTGGATGGGAGAATGCACCCTTCCGGGTGGCGTCCAAGAGCCTTCCCTAGTGACACCTCACCTCTGATAGCACATTCTGCCTGGCCCTGTTCCAGGGGTGCATCCTGGCTGTGAGCAGCGCCCCACCACCTGGTCACCTTCATGAAACCCTGCCTGGGAACAGGGGAGCCTTTGGGAGACATAGAGATGAAAGCCACGAAGGCCACAAGGTTTGAAGGTCAGTGGCGTGACCTCTAATGTCTTTGCCACTGCCAGCCCTACAGACCCCTGAGCTTGGCACAGGGGTGGAGGGGCTTTTTGCTCCAGAAGGAGCCCAGCTGTAGACTCAGGAGCAGGTCATGGAAGGCCAAGGCAGGATACTTCTCGGCTCTGGTCATTCAGAAGGACACAGCGCTGGCCACGGCCACTTCCTGATCATCTCTCTCTATGGGCACCATGAGGCACTTTTTTTTCTCCTGGACTTTTGAGCCTATCTTTGACACAGTTGAAAAGTGTGGCATGGAGTGTGACAGGCATATGCCTGTCATCCCAGCTACTCAGGAGGCTGAGGCAGTCGGATTGCAAGTTTGAGACCAGCCTGGGAAACTTAGTGAGAACCTATCTTAAAACAAAAACAATAAAGGGCTTAGGATATAGCTCAGGTGTAGGTACCTCTAATTTGTCTTATACTGTGAAATAGCTTTGTCTAGTATTACAAAATCTTAATGAATAATAAAAAATAATAGCCAAATACACACATACACAGGTAGATAGAATGCACAAAAACTAAAGGAAAGCTATTTATGGGTACAAAAGCCAGCATGCTCACTGTAGCTAACTCTGTGGGCTTGTGTGATATTTAGTTCCTGATGAAGCTGTGAAACGGGGCCTGTAAGTCACCCTGGCACAGATGAGAATCCTGTGCCTGCAGATGCAAGCAGCTCCATACACAGCTGCTCGTGGCAGCTGGAGCCTGGCGCCAGGTGACAATCCACACACACAGACACAGCTTGGGGGAGGGGAGAGAGGAGGTGACCAGTGGCCCTGGGCTTCCCAGCCTTGTAGAACAGAAGGGTGGCCTCTCACTGAGAGAAGGAGGCCCCCAATATCTCTTCAAGGTGCCAACATTCTGCAGCCATCAGGAATATGCTCGAAATAAATGCTGTGGGGTTTCTGAGATCCTGAATGTTCAAAATGAAAATAAACCACTCTGGGCAGAAAGTGGAAGCTTCATTGATAGCTGTCTTTTTTTTTTTTTTTCTTCTTCTTCTTTTCTTGTGGTACTGGAGATTGAACCAAGGGCCTTCACACTGAGCTACATCCCCACCCTTTTTTATCTTTAGATTTGAGAGAGTCTCACCCAGTCGCTAGGCTGTCCAGGCTGGGCTTGAATTTGGGATCCTCCTGCCTCAGCCTCCCAGGGTGTGGGGTTTATAGATGCGCATCCATTTCAATTATCCCTCTGGCCTCGCAGCTCTCCACAGCAGCTCCAGAGCCCTCTTTCCTCACTGTCCTGCTTGCCTCAATATACTGAGTGGACTGGAAACATTTCCCTCTCTTGGTCATCTTGACTTCTGGAAACATTTCCCTCTCTTGGTCATCTTGACTTTGAGGAAGAGTCAGAAGTCGACTGGTGCCAGGCCTTGGGATTGAGGTGGGTAAGGCCATCGCGTTTTTTTTTTTCAATGTATTTGGTACAGGGTCTCACTAAGCAATGCAGGCTGGTAGAGATCCTCCTGTTTTCAGCCTTCCCACTGAAATCTTCCCTGGGATTATAGGCATGTGCCACCATGCCCAGTCTCGGTGGCTGGGACAGAGTGCCTAGGGGTGGGGCTGTGGCATTGGGAATTGAACCCTGGTCCTTGTGCTTGCCTAATCAGGTAGCTTGTCCACTGAGCTACCCTGCCAGCCCCACAGCGTCATGTTTTTATGAGCTGCCTTTCTGTGGGGTGCTCTTGACAGCCGCATGCACTGTGGTTTTGGTCATACCAGGCATAGACCCGATGGAAGATGACTACTGAGCCAGTGCAGAAAGAGGCCAGGAGAAAAGAAACTGGCAGGGAGGAGGGGGTGAGTCTGTGAGAAGGGAGGGGATTTGTGGCCACATGTCTGTTACTGTTTATTTCTATGTAATGCTCTCTGTGCATAGCTTGAGCAGCTCTCACATGGTGAGTGCCTCTGACACCAGACATAAAGAACTGGTGTCACCATAGGAGACAGGGCTGGGATGTGAGGTGGTTGTCATGTTGGTCCACGGAGGCCTTGTGGCCGTCTCTGCACAGGTTAAGAAGCATGAACAGAGCCAGGGCCTGACACCAGCTGGCCACTGTGCCTGCTCTAACCTGCTTGACTGGCCTGACTCTGCGTCCCTGCTGGAGGAGGACCCATGTCCCAGGAGGACCCACTATTCCATTTCCCAGTCCCGCCCAAACCTGCTGCTCTCCTCCACCCCAATCCCAGGTTCCAGGCGTCAGCTGTTTGCCCTGAAGAGATGGAGGAGAAAGTGGCCCTGCTCCATGTTGACAGGAGCACTGTCTGCGTTGTACACACTGAGGACATTGTTCAAGACGATGCCACCTCTGGAACAATATTGGTTCTGTCATGCTGCCAAGGTTTCTGAGTCATCTCCCGGGTGGCTCTGCCCGAGGGAACTCAGCCTGCCTCTGATGGGTTACTGTGCCTGAGGTCCTTCGCAGGAAAGGCTCCTGGCATCTGCTCCCTGAGTTCCTATTCCCTGCCACCACCCACCGCTGGGGACAGGGCTGGAGGGGCCGTTCTCCTGGGCACCAGGGGTAAAGTTCTTCCTCCAGTGAGCTGGGACTGAAGTCCTCTGTTTCACACTTGCACGTCTTGACGGAATGTTTAGTCTCAAAACAAAAGTGTCCCAATGTTCCCGATGCTTCCAATGAATCTTTTTTTCCTGGTAGCTGGGATTGAGCCCAGGGCCTGCAAGCTGAGCTGCACCCCTGGACCCTTTTTTAGTTTTTAATTGGAGACAGTGTCTCACCAAGTTGCTCAACTGCCCAGCAGGCAGGACTCGCACCTGTGATCCTTTTGTCCTTCCCCCTCCCAAGGGTGATATTTAGGGACTATCTTCCAACTCTGATTCAATGCAAAACTGTCCTTGTCACTTGGGAGGATCTTTTGTTTCTCCTACAGCCTCCAGTGTTCAGTTCTGAGGAGATTCCTGTGAGCAAAGTCAAAGTTGTACACTATGCTGAACTCTGGCTCAGAAAGGAGAATTTTGGTCACCTTGGAAAACAAGAGTGTTGCAGTCTTGAGACTCTGAGGAGTCTGTTTGTGCAGGGATTTTCCTGAGGCAGGAGGACAGCCGGGAATGAGGTGGTCGTTTCAGCCGCGAAACTGGCTGGGGATTAGAACAGGTTCTTTGCAAGTGATGAGAATGAATAAGAAGCTCAGAACTCACTCAGACAGTAGTCCGCTAAGGCAATTTGAGCATGCCTGAAGAGAAAAATCAAACGAGCTTGGGTTTGAAGTAACTAAGTTAATATATAGAGTATATATAATTTTATAGGATTAATAGGTAAATTTTTCCCTGAATTTCCTCACTCACAAGATTTTGTTGCTTTGGTTTCTTTTTTTAAATTTTTTTCTGTATTTTAGGGAAGGGTCTATAGAATGTACAGAGTCTCACTACTAAATTGGACTTATAGTGATCTGCCTGTTTACAGCCTCCCAGGAACTGGGATTACAGGCGTGTGTGGTACCATGCCCAGTCTCAATTGCTGTCTCAGCATGCCCCTGAGGGCAGGGCCAGCATGCCAGGCCCAGGGATTGAGCCTCTGGCCACTGCACCCACTTGCAGGTGCTTTAATCTGCTGAGCTATTTGGCTGGCTGGTTTTGATTTCTTGAGACAGGTCTCACTCCGTAGTCCAGGCTGGTCACATTATAGAGACCAGGCTGGCCTTAAACTCAAGGGATCCTCCTGCCTCAGTCTCCCGAGTGCTGGGACAACAAGTGTGCACCACCACCCCCGGCCCAAGAGTCTCATGAGGGACTGCTTGATTTCTAGGCTTATCAAAGAGCTGAAGTGATGGACGGCAGGTGGGGCAGTGGACTGTAAAGTTGATGTTGGTGCCATCACTTCTTCCTGCCTTGTGTGTGATACTGGCCAAACTGCTAGCCTTTCTGGGCCTCAGTTTGTTTTCTTAAAGTAGAACCCTAACTGTCCGCTGCCGCTTGGGGGGCGCTAAGGGGACTGGGCTGGACCAAACAGAGGCTTGGTGACTTCAGACGCAGAGAGCAGTGAAATAAGAAGCAGCCCACTTCTTCCCCAGGCCTCGGATTTTGGCTTCTTTTCAGGGCTGATGTTTGTCATCTGTGAAGCCAGGCTGGCTTGGCCCTTGCCTCGAAAATATTGAAAGCAAATATTAACTCAAGATAATGCAATACGGGCAGCGCAAAGGCCAATTAACCCAGGGAAAAGAAAATATCACCATATTTTAAAACGACGGCACATGATCCCTTCCAGCATTGCTCATCAATTCTCGTTTTGTGGCAGCAGGAGCGTTCTGGGGGAAACGGGTGCTGGGTAGCCCGGTCCAGCTCTGCTGGGGAGTCAGATCTGTGAAGTGGTCTCTTCGCTAATAATCCTCATGGCTGATAAGGTGCTTGAAATGGGGAGGAAACTTACAGCTGGCTTTGGGGGAGCCGATCTGCGTCGTGCGTGTAGCTCTGGAGCTTGGGTCTGAGATGCGCCTGGGACCAGAATTGGCTCTGTGGCTCTGGCGCCCAGTGCTCTGCACCACCTGTCTCCAATCAAACTGTCCAATTATAAGAAACAATTGTTTTCTTTCTGGGAAGGGGAAAATTTCATCCAGCAGAGGAGGAGTGATTTCTAAACGTTTCTTTTTCCTCTTAAAAAAAAAAAATCCCAACAGCAAATCCAAGACATCAACCATGTGCTGGGGGAGAAAGTGTCTTCCCCCCAAGTGACTTGAAAAGTTCGAGCAGGAGAATCTCGCTGTCTCCACACTTCAGCGTCTTTGTCCACAGACACCCGATCTGTAATTGCCTCTCTAATAACGTTATTAGCTGTTCCGAAGAAAGGATCTTTCTTTTAACATGTGATGCGGTAATTAAAGGCTATGAATTTCACAGGTGAAATCTTGCAGCGTGCACTGGTTTGAAGTCAATGAATCCAGTCCTGCACCTTTACATAATTACACATTCTTCTCCCAATAAAATTTTGCATTTGGAACAATGAAATGGGGGCAATGATACGATGTATCTTTTCTTGAAAGATACAATATCATATCTCTTCTTGAGAGAAGATACTACATATGGTATCTTTTATTTCCTTGTATTTTTTCTTGAAATGCTAATTGGATGTGCCACCCAATATTTCTCTGAAATGGTTAAAATAGCAGCCTCCAAGCTGGAAGGCACAGAGAGTACCCATGTGGGACACCACATCCAATGCAGGTGGCAGGGTAATAATTACAGCATTTGCTTTGCTCTGGCAGGTGATATTTTAATGGAAGCGACCAACAAACTTTGCTTTATGTGTTTCAAATTCATCATCTCTTGAACTTTTGTTTTTGGAAATAAAAAATACACGCTAGGCTATGATTCGGTAAAAGTACCAACCCCGTGTTCATCAAGGGAACAATTCCATTCCCAGGATTTCTCCCATACCGGGCAGCATGGCTTTGCAGGATGCTGCTCTCTTCCAGGAAGTCATCTCCTCTGGGATGGGTGGGGCCATCCCAGCTGTCAGTTCCCTGCCCAGCTCCTGGTGGCCTGGAGGAGTAGTGGTCCTTCTGCCTCAGTCTGGCATTTTGCAGCCTTGGGACTGATGAGGACGACTTCGTGCTTGGGGAAAATGAAAGAGGAGACACACTCCTGCTTTGTTCCTGGCTGTTTGCTAAGTGCTGTCAGAGTCCTTTGTCCCGTATGTGTTCCCGAAGTAACAGTATGCTTAGGACCCGCTGCTTCTTTTGCTCTAACATGCCTGGGGGACCTCATGTCCTGTGTCATTTCTGGGTGACCTGGCAGGCAGAGGATCTGATCTCTTGCCCCAAGGAGAGCTTGGGGTGGGATGGGGCCCCAGAACTGGCTCCGCCTCAGCAGTGCCCTGGTGTCCACATACAACCTCTCCAGGTCTCGTTTCACTTACCAAATAGGGTGATGCCCAACCAGTATGATGCTTCCTGGCACTGCCAAGGGTGACCACAGCTCAGCATTCTCCAGCCTGGATCGTTTCCCAAGTCTGTGAAGGACAGAGAAGTCTACTATAGGCAAACCCTTGCTCTGCCAGCCGGCCTGGCAGCCCCTGTGGTGGCCCAGGAGAAAGTCAGTGAAAATGGGCTGAAGTCTGAAACCCAGTTCTCAGTTCCTGTGACGGGACTTCACGTGCCTGCTGGGTTCAGCGGCAGCTTTGGTGGGTGGCATAGAATCAGTGAACAACTGTACCCTAGTACTGCTGCCCTGGATGTCTTGCTGGGTGTCTTGCTTGTGTCTTTTTCCTCCACACCCCTTGCTCCTATGGCTGGCACTGCCACCTGCCTAGCTGTGGGAGCTGCCCACTGTAAGCCAGACATGCTAGGCCAGGGTGACCAGGGGACTTGGCTAACAGAAAACCTTGGACAGCATTTCCCAGCTCTGTGGCCTGAACTGGTTTGTGCCTTCAGTTCTCTGTGCTAGAAACAGTGCCAGCAGAGTTCCTATAGTGAGGACCATGAAGGTGAAATAAAAATGGGACACTGAACATCCCAGGACAATGACATTGTCCTCAGCCAATCCAGAGCCTTCTTCTCTTTCCATCCTCTGATGCCGCCCCTACTGGGAGGGACTGGTTCTCTGGCCCCTCAGCTGCCCAGCGCTTGCTGGCTCCTCACTGCAGCCCCAAGGTCCAGGCTGTCCCCTTCCTCCCTGGATCCCAGCTTTCTTCTGAGATGGATACCTCCAGGGTGGTTGGAACCCCACTAGTGTCCCCAGCAGTTTTGTGGCCTGGGCACACTTTCCCATCTCCTGTTCTGGGTCACCATTGGAGCCCTAGAATTTCAGGGAGCTGCCCCTGGGAGGGGCTGAGCAGCCTGAGGCCCTGGGGCATCTCCTCTGGACAGAGCAGGTTCAGCTCCTTCTTTACACCTCGCTACTTCACTCACAAGGGTGAATTTCAAATACTGCCGGTCCACCGCTTCAGGCGACTCGGTGACTCAGGGGATTATTGTGGGCACCGGGGCTTTCCAGCAGCCTCGTTAAATGAAACCACACATCGACCTCCCGCCAGGCGACCTACTTCTCAGTTCCTGTGGGCTCCACGTCCATCGCTGTGAGCTCTGATGAGGCCGGGCCACTTCTCTGCCGACACTGGATGGGAGAAGGGAACCGAAAGGCGATGACTCGCGTGGGCCCGGGGGCCTGACTGGATGTCCAGGGCCCTTCCCGACATGGGGACTTCCTGGGACTCAGCTGTGTCTCCCCAGAGTTCTGATTTTCTCCCGAGGAGGCTACCTGGACCCTCTGAGCGTTTGCAGCTGCTCTGGCTGAGCCTCCCAAGCAGAATGAAAATCTCCCGCAGTTCTTCACTCAGTGCTCTTGGTGCCCTTGGAGCCAGGAGAATGTTGCATCTTCTTCCAGGGTCACCTAGCTGCATTCTCTGAGCGGGGCAGTGGGCGGCTGCCGGCGACAGCGGGAGGCTGCTGGGCAGCACCTCACTTCAAGCCTCTGAAAAAGCCTCCTGTCTTCCAAACCAAATAGCAACAACAAAAATAGACAAAGCAATCAGTAGGGGCAGAGTCACTGGTACTGCCTTCCTAGAAAGCTGCATGACAAGAGCCTGAAGTGTTCTCAGGCTTTATTTTTTGGTTTTATTTTTGTGATACTAGAAATTAAACCCAGGGCTTTCCCACTGAGCAGTATCCTCAACTTTTCTCCTTTTCCTTTTTTTAAAATTTAGTACAGAGTCTACAGGGTCTTACTACACAGATCAGACTCGTAGTGATCCTCCTGTTTTCAGCCTCTCAAGCTGGGATTACGGGTGTGTGCCACCACGCCCGGGCTCAGTCACCACTCAGTGCAACCCAACACACCAGGAATTGAACCCCAGTCCCTGCTCCTGCCTAAGCAGGCATTTTAGTTTGCTAAGCTATCTGGATGGCCCTCTTTATAGGGTTTTAAAAAGCTAAGTTTTCCTAAGTTGTTAAGTTGACCCGGCTGGGTTCCAAGAACCTGGATCCTCCTGCCTCAGCCTCCCAGAGTGCTGGCTCAGCACTGCTACACTTGGCTATGTTCTCAGACTTTTAATGCCTAGGATTTTATTCTCAGGCAATAGTCCGCTTCATGAAGATTTATGTTCAAGGATTTTCATTTTAAAATTGGGCTCATTAATGTACATGTGAATTAGAAATTAACACCACTTATGAACAATATGGAGGAATAAATACATAAATTCTGGTGGTTGCACTCCATAAAACATTTTAAAGCCCTTAAAATTCAGTTGAAGAGGAGTTAATGACAGAGGAAGATACTAATGTTGTAAAATTAGGCTGAAACCATTAAATATAAAATTGTAGCTACAATGTAACCTGATTGTGTAAAAACATATCAATGGATGATGTGTATTGATGAACAAAGTCTCTGGTGCCGAATACAGGTCAGTGCTGGAGCCATTTAGCCCCAAGGTCCCATGAGAGTCCTGCGATCTGCAAACATTCTTGTCACCAGGAAGCTGTTGTACTGTTGTATGAGATGCAATTGAGAACGGCAGTGAATTTTTCCTTCTTTCTTTCTGTCTGTCTTTCTTTTGTATTTTAGGGAAGGGTCTATAGGGTGCTTAGGGTCTCACCACTAGATTGGACTCACAGTGATCCAACTGTTTAGAGCCTCCCAAGAGCTGGGATTACTGGGGCCAGGGAGATGGCTCAGTGGCATAAGCGCTTCCCTGGCAAGTGCGAGGGCCTGACTTCAATCCTGGTTCCACCCAAAACAACAACAACAACAACTGGGATTACAAGGCTCGTGCCACCATGCCCAGTCTTAATTACCATCTCAGCGCACCCTGGGGGGGCAGGGCTGGCAGGGCAGGCCTAGGGATTGAACCCCCAGCCCCTACATCTGCTTGCAGGTCTTTTAATCTGCTGAGCTATTTGGCTGACCTAACAGTGAATGTTTAGATCTTTACACAAAGCATTCGAGTAAGAGTCACATTGCCAAGGACCCCCTCAGAGTCATTCCTCTGGCTGAGCATACACGTGTCCTTTTTCATATAAAGGGCTTTAGGAGGTTACATATGCAGCATATCACGACCGCACTCCTGGGGAGGGGGCCCTGGTGGGCGTCCATAGCGCACCTGCATTCTTCTTAGGTCCCTTCCCTTCCCCCTGCTGCTTCCTGCAGTGGCCCCGGAGTCCTCTTTCCTGAGCATCTTTTGCTGCACTGTCTTGGCTGCCTCCGTGTCCTGAATGGAGTCACTCCTCTCCTTTCATGGTCATTTTGACTTTGGGGAAGAGACAGAAGTCACACAGTACTGGATCAGATAACTGAGGTGGAAGAGGATACAGCATCGTGTTTTTAAAAGCTGGCCTTCTGTCAAATGTCGTGTAGCAGCAGCCTTCGCTGTATTTGTGATCCCACCCGAAGGTACAGACCTTCGGGAAAGAGGCCTCCAGAGCTGCTGCAGAAAGTGGCAAGGACAATGGTGAGTGTGCGCCAGTTGAGGGGGAGGGTTTGGAGCAGATTCATGGCCATGTGTCTTTTACTGAGATAATATTCTTTTTTTTTTTTTTTTTTTTTTTTTGGCAGAACCGGGGATTGAACTCAGGCCCTTCCACTTGCCAGGGAAGTGCTTATGCCACTGAGCCATTCCCCGGCCCCTTGAAATAATATTCTCAATTTAAACATTTGTTGTATATTCTGATCACCTTCACGGCAGAGTCCGTTGCTCGAAGGCCGGTGTGGAAAGCCTGTCTGCACCTGGACCCGCCCCTCCCCTACGTGCATGCGGGCCCGCCCCTCCCGCCCCTCCCCTACGTGCATGCGGGCCCGCCCCTCCCGCCCCTCCCGCGCTGGGACTGCTAATCGCACACAGCACAGTCCTGCATTATACGTGCTTGAGGCCTCCCTGAGGCTGCCCCGCCCACCCCTTGTGCAGGAGGCCACTCCGAGCAGGTTCACACTGTGATCCCCACAGAGCGACAAAACCACCTGCTGGGCTCAGCTCAGTTATTGCAGACTCAGTGCTCCACAGCTGCCAGGTGAGCGCCCGACAGCCCTCTGGGGACATACTGCAGCTGCTGCCAGGCAGCCTGGCGAGAAGGGAGGACACAGGGGCGAGGGGCCACGCTGGCTGCCTGAGTTTGCTGGGGTCCTGGCCCCCCAACAAACACTAGACAAGGCAGGCAGGCCGAGCACAGCACGAGGCCAAGTGCAAATTGTTTTAAAGCAGGAACAGAGCCCAGCTAAAGGTGGTACTAAGGAAGTCTCCATTTCAGCAGAAATATTTTGCAGGCTTTCACAATTATCGAATAAAAACATAACTGTTGTGGAGCCACGGAGCTCTGCTTTAGGATGTGCTGACCAGCGAATGAGGAGGGCCACAGTTTTTTCCTCATTTTCTAGGCTGACTTGAGCTGCTTTGTCAAAGCCTGTCCAAATGCAAACCTGCGGGCTTTCTCTTTCATTTATGAAACTGCTCCTCTCAACAATGAGGTGACACTGCTGAGTGGCCCCTGGAGTCTGAAGGTGCTTAGGGCTGGGGCGTGGCTCCTGGCCTCAAGGAGCGGTGAGGAGATCAACTAGCACGCTGATCACTTAGCTGCTCGGGCTTGTGATTCTCCTGTCTCAGCCTCCCAGAGTGCTGCAAGATCCTGTCTCAAAATAAGAACAAATGTATGGTTTTTCCCCTGCCATGTTTCCTAGCTTTTCTCCTTGCCCGCTCTTCGTTGTTTAATCCTTAAGTTCTCACTTTCCATTTAGTTGTGTTATTCTTTTCAATTTTTATTTCTTCTTTTGAGTTTTTACACTAGGGAGACTATGTGATATTTACACATATGGGTCTGGTTTATTTCACTTATGAATATATGTTCAAGTTGCATCCACTTATATATGAAGGCTTCAAGTTTACCAATCTTTATAGCAATATTTGAATGGCAGTGGAATACCCATCTCTGACAAAACTAAACAAAAAAGGGGGATATAAATGAAGGACCATTTTGTAGTGAAAAAAATATATATCTGTATATGCAAAATAGGATAGATATACAGCTACTTTCTCTTAGTTCAATGAGAAGAAAGATTTGTATTAATAATGTTTAGACGAGATATCATGTCTGCATCTTACACTATGAATAATTACTATGAAGACAATATGTGATGTATTAATTATTGTAACTGTCCTACTAATGTGTTTTGAAACAGTCTTATTGCTATTTCTTTCTCAATAAAATTAATTAAATAATTAAAAAGAAAGAACAAAAAAAGGAGGGAGGGGAGGCAGGTCATTGTGAAGGCCCTGGTTTCAATCTCCAGTATGGCCCGCAAAAAGCTGTGAAAATAATTCAAGCTCATAGTTTAGTTCATCCAGTAGATTGAAAATATCTTTGCAGCTGTGATTGGTGGGAATTAATGAAGATATTTTTCATACTAAGACTGAGAGCTGGTGTGCTTTTTACACTTGACCCATGTAATGTGGCCTGTGTGCACGTGTCCAGGAGCTACTGGATCAGGAACACAGTCGTGGAAGCTGCATGCCATGCAATTTAGTATTTTATCTGCTGCACTTGCAGAGCATCAGGCCTTTAATAAATACCGAGGTCTCTCCCTCCCCTGCCTTCTTTCCTCCCCACTCCTTTCCTCCTGTTTCCTCTCTTTCTCTCCCCTTCCTTCTTTTTTTTTTTCATTTTCCGTGCTGGAATTGAACCCAGGGCCTTTGCACTGAGCTACATTCCCAGGCCTTTTCACTATATTATTCTGAGACAGGGTCTCAGCAAGTCCCTCAGCTATCCAGGCTGGACTTGAGGCCAGAGGCTGGGCTGGGCTTCACTGCCCTGTGTGCAGGAGGCTACTGTGCAGGCCCACACTGGGATGCTCACACAGTGTGCACCTGTGGGGCTCAGCCCAATTGTAGGGGCCTCTCAGTGCCAGGAGCTGCCAGGCGGACACCTGGCTGAGCCCTTTGAGGAAAACACTGTAGCAGCTGCTGTCATGTGGCTTAGCTAGAAGGGCAGTGTGATCTTCCTGCCTCAGCCTCCCAGAGTGCTGGGACTCAGTACCTGTGTCACTCCCACTGCCTACAAGGAAGGAGTCTTTCACACATGGAGTTGGTGGGTAGAGCAGGACTTTACAAGCAGCAGGTGTGTGTGTATGTGTGTATGAATGCATGGTGACCCAGGGCTCGGACTTGGACTGTGGCCCTTAAGTTGGCTGTGGTAGCAGATGGCCCAGACAGAGCCCTTCGGCCTCCTAAGTCCTGGTTCCTCATCTGCAAAGGATTGGCCACGTCTGTCTTGCAGAGTCGGAGCGGCCCTGCGGCAGGTGGACAGAAACTGTAGCATGAGTGACTCCCAGTGCAAGGAGCTACTGCAGTGGGGTCTGCAAGGAGTTTGGTGGCCTCATGTCATTTGGCAGCTGCTGGATGCTCCACTGGGGATCAGTCTTGGGGACTCTCAGAGCTATTGCTGTGCTTCCCTTTGGCTATGGCTGGGAAAATCCTCTCACTAGCAGGCCCTGAAAAGAAGGGTGGGTACCAGGTGTGGCGCCTTGCTCCAGGAATCAGGCCTTCCATAGCAATGAGTGTGGTTTTTGGAGAAGGGCGAGGTGGCCCCCATCTCCTGCTGGCACTTAGGGTTCTACATGGACACCCCTGGAGTTTTCCCCTTAAACAGACCAACTTGAAATAGCTCTGTTGAAAACAATAGAAACCGAACATTTCCTAATCATAACCTAGTTTTGAAAACGAAAAATGGGCAAAATGAGCCAGGCGCATAGTGGCATTAAGAAAAGCAAAGGTTAACTTAATTAAAATAAAACTCCTTTGTGGTAGCAGGCAGGAAGTGAAACAGCTTTAAATGGCAAACATTTCTCAATCATTGAATGCACCAATAATCCTGGCATTCTTTCTCTTTTGTCCTCTTAAAGTAAAAGTGTGTCCAGGCCTAATGCAGGCAGACAGGAGGGAGACTTGGCTGGTTTGAAGCCCGTGGAGGCCTGGGCTCTGCTCCTGGAGCTCCGCACACTGCTCAGTCATGGGAAGCCCACGGATAGAGACCACTAAGGAGACCTGCTCTGGTTCTGCTGGCTCTCAGTGGAGCCTGGGCCTCAGTGGTGGACTACCTTGGCACCACCTATCTCAGGGGTGCCAGTCAATCTGTCCTGCTGCATGCATTGCACGTGGGAATTTTCTGGGTCAGCCTGAATGTCTATTGGTGGGGGCTGGAGGTATCCCCAGCCCCACAGGACATAGTGGCTTCTCCTATCAGGTACCACTGACCTCATTTCTGCTGCAACTGAAGTTCTTTACACAGAAAGCAAAGCTCCCAAAGAGGAGTGCCATTGGCTAGTTCCCTGAAGACAAAAACAAAATCCACACTTACTTATTGAGTACCAACTCAACAGAAGTGGGCCAGGCAGTTGAAGATGAATGTCACCAATAGACTCCTGCTTAGTTGCACTTTTAAAGATTTAGTTATAGATGTCAAACAGGATATGACTCAGGGAGGTGTTCTGTAAATAGGCCTTAATTGATTAAAACACAGAAATCTACTTGCAGATGTTTAAGGAAGTAGGTATACTGAAAGGTTACCAGTGGATTTTAATCAGTAATACAAGGGCAGGCCTAATATTTCAGCAGACTAAAAAGCCCCCTTAGGCAGAGCACAGGGGCCAAGGTTTGAACCCCAGAATGCTGTGTGGGCTCCACCCACGGGATGCCCCGAGACAGCGATTGAGACTGAGAGTGGTGGTGATGCCTGAAATCCCCACACTTGGGAGGCTGAAAACAGGAGAATCACTACCAGTCTGAGCTATATAGTGAGACCCTGGAGACCCTGGAGACCCTGTCCTAAATACAGAAAAGCAATTAGTAATAGAAGTGGTGTCAGATGGAATCATGTTGACTTAGGTCGAAGGTTCCTCAGAGGCAATGACTTTAGTGTCTTTCCTAGAAGTTCCTTTTTTTCTGGACACAGGGGCTTGCTGCATAGATCAGGCTGGCCTTGAACACACTATGTAGCCCAGGCTAGCTGAAAACTTGGGTGACCCTCCTGCCTCAGCCTCCTGAGTGCTGGGCTTACAGATGTCTCAGGATGGTCTTAGCAAGTGTTGCATGGCACTTGGTGGTAGACATGCTAGTGAGGCATCGGGCAGCCGGGGATTCTGGATTCTTCTCTCTGGTCCTTTCCACCTGGGACGTCTGCTTGTGAGTGTCCCAGGGGCAGGGTTGGTTTTCCATCACTGACCTTCCCTCTGGCTCAGCTCTACTCCATGGTCTCTTCTTAGTGTCTGTCTCTCTCTCCTATGCCAACTTCTGGAGCACGCAGACCCCAAGATCTGCATCCCCTCCCCACCCCAGCAGCCTCACAGGGCTGAGATACATGGCTGAGAGAGCACGGTGCAGGGCGGCGTCCTTCATGCTGTGTGCCTGGTCTTTCTACCTGTCTTGTCTCTCCTCCCTAAGGTAAAACACAAAGCCGGGCTTCTCCTTCTGCAAAAGGTTGTGCTTCTGGAGACGCCCAAGGGTACTTTTTGGAGGCTGGAAAGGTCCACTAAATCCCTGGGGATACTCCTCAGCAAGGGGTTAGCAAATGTTCCCGCAAATTCAGGACTTGCCCTTGGAGTTGGCATTCATTGTGTCTTTCTTAGTTTCAAGCCTTTGCATTGTCATTTGTCTGGCCAGGAACAAAACACATTGAGGAAGCTTGGTCCCCCATCACCCAGCTCCTCTTAGCCAGGTATCATTCAGGATTTCTTTCTCTCAGGGATATTTCCTGCTTAAATGTACTTGAAACAAGCTCTCTGTGCAAGAGAAAAGGTGTTTGCACAGTCCTGCAGCTAGCAGGTGGCAGCCGTTACTCGGCTGGGACTGTGCTCATTTTAGGGAAGTATTTTTTTGTTTTGATTTTAAGCCCTGACTGCGAGAGGCTGCTCTCTCAGGTGGAGCCACTGTAGAAATGAGATAAACAAAGGCCACTTGTGGAGCTTTGCGGAACTCCTTTGGCTCCTGTTTCTACAGAAAGAGCTCAGAGGTGGATGCCTGGTGAAACTGCTTCCTTGTTTCTATCCAGCTGATTATTCTAATGTGCGCCAGACCTGTGACTCCCAGCTTAATAAAGCCCAACAGTTAAGCCAGAAGTCTTTGTTATCCCAATGCCTGGTTTCAGGAACGAAGTCCTTACCCTTTGCCCTATGAGCCTTTTCAAAATAACCTTTCTTCAGAGACCCAGAAGGCTGAGGGCTCTGGGAGCTGTCTAAGGGGGGGGGGGGACGTCAGAGCAGGAGGACTGATGCTGTTCCCGTGGAGACTACCAGCCACTGAAGGAGGGCCTGGGCTGACAGTCTGCAGTCCACTGCTTTCCAACAACCTGGGGGCACTAGCTCCTCTCTGGGTTGGTCTGTCCTTCGCCAGTGAGTGAAGGTCGGCTGCTGAGTCTCCCTGAACTAAACTAAAATCTAAGTGGATCAAAGATCTAAATATTAAAAGAGAAACTCTTAACCTGCTGGAATATAAAACAGGCAAAACTCTTGAAGACACAAGTGTGTAGGTGAGGCCCTTCTGAACACAAAAATTATTTTATTCTATTGAGAGACAAATATCAATGGGACAGTTTCAAAGCTGATTAATAGGACAGTTTCAATAATTAATACATTGTACATTGTTATCTTCCTAGTGGTTATCCATAGTACAAGAAGCAGACAGGATATCCTGTCCAAATATTACTACTACAAATCTTTCTTCTCATAGAATTAAGCAAAATGAACACAAAAATATTAGACCCCCCCAATAAAACAGGTGACTAAAATGGGCAATCAAAATAAATACACTTCTCAGAAGGAGAAATACACATGGCTGATAAATACATGAAAAAAGTATTCAACGTCTCTGGTCATCAGAGAAGAGTGAACTGAAACAACCCCAAGATTCCACATTACCCCAGAAAGAACGGTGGGCATCGAGAAATCAAATAATGACAAATGCTGGTGGCACTGTGGAGAGAAGGAGCCCTTCCATGTTGACAGGAGTGTGAATTAGTGTCACCTTCATGGTAATCTGTATGGCGATTCCTCAAAAACCTAAAGTTAGAGATTCCATTTGGCTTACTATTCCGCTTCCAGGTTTCTTTCTGAAACAGTTAAAGACATCATTTAACGCTGATCTATGTACACCCATGTTGATAGCAGCATAAGTCATAACTCAGTCTTGGAATCCAGCTGCATATCCAACAGAAGCTTGGATAAGGAAAATGTATTTATGCACAATGGAGTATTAGTCTGCTGTTAAGAGGGATACATTTGAGTCATTTACAGGAAAATGGATGCACCTTGAGAGCATGCATATACTAATAAAAATAAAAATGAAAAGAAAGAACAGTCTATAATTGTGCCAGTTTTTAAAAAAGAAAATGGAAGGTGGACACTATTACTTCCCTTAAGAAACACAGCTCACTTGTGCTTCCTGCAGATCCACAGTCCTGCAGGGTCCTCAGAACCTGAGATGAGCTGTGAATATGTGAGGACCTTGAAGGAGAAAGGTGCTCCTCCCTCTGTTGGCCTGTGTGCGTCTCCATCTGTGTCTGTCTCTGTCTCCCTCTCCCGTCTCTTCTTGTCACTCTAGGAGTTCCTAGCTATCACTGGGGATCCTGCTTATGGGCTTTCTAGTTGCCAGCCACTGTACTTTGGTTCCTTACCAAAATGATGGCAATTCTAGCTCCTCTTTGTAGGAGATCTACTAACGTTTTATCCACACAAAGTCCGATTGTCAATCTCATTTTAGATAGATGAAGACTAAAGGGCCAGAGAACTGGAAGACGCTCTTCAGGGCTGCTGTCAGTGCAGCGATTCCTCATGTGTGTTCTGCCCCTTTAGGACACCGCAGGACTCTCTGTGCCTCCCTCAGAGGTTGGTGCCAGGCTTGGTTTGTCAACAGCGGCTGTCCCCTGCTATGGGCAGACTGCTCCTCTCATGGCTTCTTGTTCTGCTTTCCCAAGGACTTAGATGGAGCCATGTTCCTGAAGAAAAGCTGTCTGTGATGGAGAGCGAAGCCAGAGGTCACCTGGTGGATCGTCACAGCACAGTACCTGATGCCATCCTTGGCTCTGGGTGCCTTTCTGCCGGCAGAACCCCAGATGACACCCAAGGCAGAGGACAGCCTTGGGGTGACTGACGTAGACACCCTGGCTCTGCCACTGCTGGGTCACAAGACTGCTTGATTGGAGGCTTTCAACTGCAGGACTGTAATTTGGGACTGAAAATGTCCCAATGGCCAGGATAGGGAGTGGCACGTGGGCGGCACTGGCCACCATGTCGATGCTCCTAAATGGTTCCCATGCTTGCTATCGTGATAGTCAGGTGCCGTGTGTCAGGGACAACCTTGAGGGTTCTCAGAGGTGGGGATCAGCAGGTGTGTGCTGCCCCATGGGGCCTGGACCAGGCCTCCTCTCCTTATGTTTATGGGGAACCTACCACTGTGCTAGCTTCCCCATCAGGGTGGGTGGGGGTGTGGGCACCTCCCCCAGGGCATGGTGTTGAAACTTGGAGAGGGCTGGACAGGAGGGGAAGTGCCTGGGAGCTGTCGCCAGCAGAGGAGCTGGCTCGGGACAAGGTACGAGAAATGAAAGTCAGGAGGCGAGAAGAAGTGAGATGCTGAGGAGCCTTGAGGACAAGGAAGTGGCTTTGCTGGTCAAGGTGAGAGGAGGAGGTGGCATGGAGGAGAAGCTGTGGGCACAGCGGACACGCCATGGGTCATCAGCCATCACCCCCAGGACTGCATGAGGAGGGGGACACGGCTGTGTGCACATTTCCAGCATGGAACACCCCCGAGGGGAAGGTAAGGAGCACTGGGATGGAATCTCAGGCTGCTGACTGCGTGTGGAGACAGCCCTGAGAGGTCCCGTGCAGGCCTGTGAGCCCCACTTCTGCCAGCCACTGGGCCAGCAGTGTTCTGGGGTTTTGAAATATTGAATAGTAGATGGGTGCGGTGACCCAGGCCTGCAATTCTAGTGCTCTGGGATGCTGAGGCGTTGGAGGGAGGGTGCTGTCCAAGGGTAGTTACTGCTCCATCTGCCCCTCCTTTCCTCCTCCTGGCTTGCTTTCTCTCTCCTCTCTCTCTCTCTCTCTTTCTTTTCTCTTCTTTCTTGCCTTCCTGCCTTCTCTTGGAAAGAGTATTGAAGTTTGAATCCAAGACCTTTTTCTATACTCCCAGCCCTTTGTCTTTTTTTTTTTTTTTTTTTTTTTTTTTTTTCTTTTTTGAGACAGGGTCTCACTATGCAATTCAGGCTGGCCTTAAGCTCACTTTGTAACTCAGGCTGGTCTTGAACTCACAGCAATCTCCTGCCTCAGCCTCCCGAGTGCTGGGATTATAGGCATGCGCCACCATGCCAAGCTCCTTTGTCTTTTATTTTGAAACAAACTCTCCTTGACTTTGTCACCCGGGCTGGGCTTAGCTTGCCAGAGTGCTGGGACTCTGGGCATGCACTGCTGCATCCTGTCCTTCCACAGGGTCAAAATGATGTGGGAATCCTCAGGGGTGAGTTCCTCTCCCAGGGTGAGTGGAGCAGAGGAAGGCTGGGCTTGGATTGGAGTGGCAGAAAGAAAAGATGAGGGTGTGCCGCGTGCTGGTTCTATTCCTCTTCTGCCTCGGTTATTGACTGGTAACAGGAAGCTGGGAAGGTAAGGTTTGGCAGAGGGGGCAGAGTGGAGAAAGAGAGACAGAGACAGACAGAGATAGAGACAGAGACAGACAGAAACAGAGTCACAGAGAGAGATAGAGGCAGAGAGCCAGAGACAGAAGCAGAGAGATGGAGACAGAGACAGGCAGAGAGAGACAGAGACAGGTGGACACACACACAGGAATCATTTCCCTCTTCAAACTGAGCTACTAGTTTGCCTACTTGTGCAGGAGAGGTATACTTATGCCTGTATCCAGTCACTGCCCATGACACCGGGTCATTTCTGATCCCCCCTCAATATTCCAGGCATAGTGGAAATGCAGAGCCAAAGTCCCATGGGAAGTCTGCAGCTTTCTGTGTATAACCAGCATGTGCCACAGTGTCTACTGATTGTCATCCCAGCAGCTGGCACTGAGGGCGAGAAGACCAGGGCTTGATGGCTTCTTGGATGTGTGTGTGTTTGGGCTTCCAAGAAACCAGGCACGGTGGTACACTCCTGTCATCCCAGCACTTGGGAGGCTGAGACAGGAGGATCTCTATGCATTCTAGGCCAGGCAGGGTTACATAGTGAGTTCAAGGTCAGCTTAAGCTTCATAGTGAGATTTTGTCTTTAAAAAAAAAAAAAAAGCGCAATATTTAACACTAGCAGCAGTTAGCGAGGAAGAGCAGAATATTGTAATACAGACTCAGGCCTAAACTGGCTTTCATTTGCCTAACAGGGACTTTTTTTCTTTTTTTTAATGTATTTAGTACAGGTTCTACAGGGTCTCACTACTTGTAACGATCCTCCTGTTTTCAGCCTCCCAAGTGCACCAGCATGCCCCGTCTTCACCGCTGTCTCAGCAAGCCCCTGGGCCAGGGCCAGCAGAGCACATCAGGGATCAAACCCGGGTCCCTGTGTTTGCCCAAGCAGGCCCTTCAGTTTGCTGAGCCATCTGGCCGGACTCCCATGACAGGGACTTGTGAAAAGCTGTGTGCACTTACCCACCACCTAGAAATTCCAGCCCTGAGGGGGTGATCACCGTAGCATGACGTGGGTGTGTGCTTGGGCTTTGTCCTTCAGTTCACTGAAAGCTAAGTTCTTCTTCCATAATGTCCCTAGTGCTGAACAATAAGATGTTTTAAATGGAAATTAGAATGCCTAAATGTTCAGCCTAAGCCTATTAGAAAAATTACATTGGTGAAACACTTCCTTCCCCTTGAAACACTGTTGGGAAAATAATTTCTTTAAATTGGCTTTGCAGTCTTTAAAAATAACCCAAGTGCTGCGAAGGTGGGCTCTGGACCCCCACAGAGCTTTCACTGTTCTGGTTATCCAAAGAGAAAGTCTGATTTGTTTAAAAAAACTCTTGTGGTACTGGGAATTGAATCAGAGCCTTGCCACTGAACTAGATCCCTAGCCTTTAAAATCTTTATTTTATTTTTTGGTTTTTGAGAAAAGGGTCTCGCTATAGAGTTCAAGCTGGCTTTGAACTGAAATCCTCCTGCCTCAGCCTCCCAAGTGCTAAGAAAAAAACCAGCTCAGCGGCAGGTCCTAAGTGACAATGATAGAGCAGCCAGGTGCTGTTGGCCCCAGCAGGCAGGAGGAGAAGCTTTGGGGAGAAGGAAGGCAGGGAGGAGCCAGGAGAGGGAAGGGAGCTTTTCCACCAGAAGGGCAGGGCAATGGAGAAAGAGCAGACTTGGTCTCATGCTCAGACACCAAGTTTGGTGTCCTCTGGTCTAGATCTCCATAAGACAGAGCCACCGTGATCCCTGTCCCTGGACAGGTCAGCAGCCCATGCAGCAGCCCTAAGCTATTCCCGCTGGATGTTGGCCCTCTGCTGTCCTACCTGGTTCGTTTGCTGGGCTGAGGAAGTCAGTGTCCTGCAGCAGAGTGGGCACCCAGGATCCACTTTAGGGGAGACATGGGAGTGCCCCGGGCCACCATCGAGGGATGCTTGGTGGTGACTGCCCAAGGGCATATCCATGCCACCCAGTAGCCTTTACTCAGAACCCTCTGTGGGTGACACTGATGGCCCTGGGTCCTTCCCCACCCCTCCTAGATAGAAGATACAGCCATTTCTCGGGGTGAGCCGACCCTACAGTGTGGCCCTCCCTGTGTGCTGCCGAGTGGCCTGGCTGGCCTAGGAGGTCAATGTCCCCCACTGAGCTCAGGCCTGGGCCCTCTGACTGTTCCAATGCAGGACCAGGCAGTGACCTGAGGTATCCAGCTCTCCAGAAACTCGACGCCCTGGGTCCCGGGCCTCTGCAAGTGTCGCCTGATATCCCTAAAGACCTCTCCTTCTGGTAGAGGACACAGCACAGTGCCCACCTGTCTCTCTCCTCCATGCTGGGGTCCCTCAATCAGCTCCACCCAGGGAGGCCAGGTGACATCATCCTAGTCCTGACGGCAGTGACTGTCATCGGGACTGCTCTGAAATAGCACAGGGAGTAAGCAATTCACAGGTGATGCTAAGACCCGCGGGTCCATTGTTTCCGTTGTAAGGAATCTCATTCCCACAGTGGTGAGGTTCGAAGGAGCTGGTTCTTCTGGCATTGAAATCTTGGGGCTCATCTTCCTTTCGAGGAAAAGGATTAGTCAGTAATAGTCACTGGCCCGATTCTGGAGAGGCTTGGAGGTAGGTGGGGTGGAAGGTGAAAAATGCAGGGCAGCAGGCAGGGCCCTGGGCGCTCTCTCCTTTTCAGAACTGGAAACGGAACCCAGGGCCCTCACACTGAGCTTCACTGCCAGCCCCACTTTTATTTTACTTTATTTCACTTTAATGTGGGGCAGGGCCTCACTAAGTTGCCAAGTCACCCAGGCTGAGTTTGAACTTCTGCCCCTACGCCTCAGCCTGCCAGAGTGCTGGGCTGACAGTTGTTCACCATCATGCTGGCCTGGAAGTGCTCATTCCTGAGGGTCTTTACCAGGAGTGATGAAAACACGGGGAGAATGCTGCTGTCAGTGCCGTCCAGGGAAGGGACAGCTGCTTACAAAGGCTGGACACTGGCCTCGGGCCTCGTTAGTCACTGGGCCTGACACCGAGTAACTGCTGGCAGCTGCCCAAAGCCACAAGGACCATGACAGGGAGATGCTCTGAATCGGTGTAGGACACCAAGGAGGCCATTACAGCGCAGCTTAAAGACCCTCAGGAAAGAGGCCTCCAGAGCTACTGCAGGAGCTTCGAGGACAGTGCGACGAGCGTGTGAGAGCCAGGGAGCCTGTGAGGGGACTCGAGGCTTACTATAACACATTTTTGACAACCATTACCTTGCAGCCTGGTTTCAGTCAAGCCTAGTGTGCTACTCAGCTCTGATGCACTGAGCACGTTTTGCAGCCATGTTTCGCGTCAGGACTGAGCATGCTAGTGCCTGATACCTGGAGTCCTGGGTTCGAATCCCAACTCCCGCTGGGAGTCAGAAGCAGCTCTGCTCACAGCCAAGGTGGAGCGAAGACGAGGAAACAGGTGCTCAGGCAGGCTCCCGGACTCCAGCTGAGCTCGCTACCCCCTGAGTAGTCATGCCGTCCTAACTTGTGTAGGTGAAACCTGCAGAAAAGCAAGTGTGACTCACGTCGCCCTGGCCCCGGCTCACGCGTCACCCAGAAGATGCGTTCATTCTCCTGGGTGGAAATCAGCAGCACAATCAGCAAGGGAAGAAGTAATACCGCCCACCCATAACTATGGCACCAGAGGACCCGGGATGCCCATAAGGTCAGGGAAAAGGCACAGAAACTAGACCCTGTGGGGCGGGGTGGGGGCCGCACTCAGTTTCCGCGCTGAGGACAGGACCGCTGTTGGTGTGCGTGGGCTTGCGCAGGTGCCTGAGAGTCCTGGAGTCTTAAACGGACCTGAAATAACTCAGGTCAGCAGTTAGGTGAGAGAGGGAGGGGCTGACGCCGCCAAGGGAGGCCTGGAGGCGCCCAGACGAGGGAGGTCCTGCCCTAGCACGAGTCCAAGCCTAGAAGAATGCTGCCAGAGGGGCGGGGTCTGCTGTCCTGATCCCGGCGGGATTAGCCTGTCTCTGCTGAGGACGGCGCCCGCTCCCAGGGCAGGCTCTACTCATAGTGGCTTCTCCAGGTCCCACAGTGTCCCCTCCACTGTTGGCCTTTGCTACTTTGTGTCCCTTTGCAGACTTGTAGCATGAGGAGGAAAAGCATCTAAACCAGGCTTGGGGTGGGCAATGATGACTGTGATTGCAAATTGTTTATTAATGTGCATTTCAGGACACCAGGGCCACACTCACTGGGGTGGGGGGGCGTGGACAGAACACGCAGTGGCCTTTTCCATGCCCTTCCCCTCTACCCTTGTCCTCCTCCTGCTTCTGGATCCTTCTCCCTGTTGCACAGAATTATCTCCCTATTCCTTATTAACTGTCTTTGATTTTGCTCTTTATGTATGCTTTGTGTTTTTCCTGTAACAAAAGCTCCTGTGTCTTACTTATTACACTTAATATTATGGTCTCAAGTCCTGGGACTAGAGACACAGCTCAGTAGAATAAGTGCTTTCCTGGCAAGGGCTTGAATTCAATTCTTGGCTCAAAAAAAAAAAAAAGTCAAGTCCCACGCATTTTCCTACAAATGACTCAAACTTATCCTTTTTGATGGCAGAGTAATACTCCATCATGCATAAATACCATATTTTCTTTATCCATTCATTTTGTTTTGGTTTTTTTCGATCAAGTCTCTTTATGTGGTTCATACTGGTTTTGAACCCACTATGCGTTGTAGCCCAGGCTAGCCTCCAACTTGCAGCAGTTCTCCTGTCTCAGCCTTCCCAGTGCTGGTTTACAGGTGTGCACCACCATGCCTGCTTTTTCCATTATTTATTTAAGACACTAATACATCAAACCGTAGGGATGTTTTCTTTCTGCTCTTTTGCTTGGAGAGAGTGCTGAGCACCTGCATGGGTTCCCACGTCCCTAGGTAGCTGAGGCCTGTGCTTGATCGCAGTTCACGTATGTTCATGCATGAAACTGAGTGAGGGGAAGGGTGAGACCAACACAGGTTGGTCACCGCCCAGCCCCCACCCTATCCCCAGCAGGAGCCTCGTGTGTCCCAGTGCTGCAGGCAGCCCAGTTAGATAGAAACATTATAGGCAGTCAGACAGGGCCAGGCCCTCAAGGAGACAAGATGGAAGACAAGGCAACTTTACAATTTGGAAGAGATAGACACTTTCTATGGGCCACACCTCAACACCAAGACAAAAGAGGAAAAAACCCCAGCTATATACTTCCCTAGGGAGAGGCGTCAGGGATTGATATTCTAAATAGGTATCCATCACCTTGAAAGAGCCCAAAGGAGTCACTAGCCCAACCCTCAAACAGGAAGAGACTCCCCTGTCCTGTATTTATCCCTGCTTGCTGCATGACTTGCTTCCCCATTTGGTACTGGATTTAATCAATTTTACCTGATCAATGGTGCTTGTAATCTCATTGTTGACCATAGTTTTGTCCCGCCTCATGCGCACCTAAGCATCTTCTCCACCACCTTAGACCCATCTCACCACATGGTTTTCCTCTATAAAAGTCCCTGAAAGAGACAGCTTCCAGGGCCTCCTCCTGTCCCTCTCTTGGACAGGAGCTTTCTTTCCCTCAATAAATCTATTCAAATAATCCTCCATTTGTTACTAAAATTCATTCTTTGGTTTTAGAGAACATGAACGCGTGCAGGTCAGGTCAGGAGACCATTTTTCTCTATGTCATTTGGAGGTTCCCTATATCATTTGGAGGTCACCCACCCGAGATCAGTTTTTCTCCCTGTATCACCAGGGCTGCTGGGGGTGTAGACAACAGCTGGGCACTACAGGTGGGCAGTAGGGGCATTCTGTGGAGAAGTGGGACAGCAGGTGCCTGCTGCCTGGCAGGTGCTGCTGTCGGAGGCCCAAACCCTGTGCCCATTTCCCCTCCCTGGCCCCACACCTGCTGGCCATGGTCCCCACAACCTTGCATGTCTTTCCAGCCTACTCTGATGGTTGCCACCCGCACCTCCATGATGCAGTCTTTCCAGTGCCTCCATTCCCCATGAGACCCCAGCAGGTGCCTGCTGGTCCCCCATTTCCTAATGAAGTTCCCCAAATGGGAAGGGCACAGGTGAGGTGACGCTCACTTGGCACTGGGTGGCAAGGGGCCTCTGCCCTGCGCAAGTTCAGCTGCAGCATCACAAGGATCTGCATAAACCAGCCTGGCCCTTGGCCCAGCCTGCTCAGCTCCAGAGCTTCTGGTGGCGCAGACCTGGGACTGCGGGGCACTGGGCTGTGGCTGCGGTGCCCTGAGGCCTTTGAAGAGTTCTGTGGTGCAGGGAGGTTGCGCTTTACTTTCATTTTCTCCGTTCTCTTCTGGTTGCACCACTCTCTGATGTTTCCTGTCCTTTGAACCTGATTCTCTTTGCTGACAAAGGGTTGAGCTCTAGGAAGGTTTCCTAGAGTTTCCAGCCTGTGGCCAGCCAGGATGGTGGCACGAATCTGTCAGCCCCACAGTGAGATCTGTGGAGCACTGGGCTTGGATGCAGGAATGTCTGTGTGCCAGCCCCGAGCCGCTGCACCATCAGGGTCCGGCTTGTCCCAAGAACCCGCATCGCT
The DNA here is from genome assembly GCA_004027165.1 of Ctenomys sociabilis. Lineage (NCBI taxonomy): Eukaryota > Metazoa > Chordata > Mammalia > Rodentia > Ctenomyidae > Ctenomys > Ctenomys sociabilis. The sequence goes on along the minus strand of PVKA01003636.1, from coordinate 6,396 downwards.
GTGCTCGGTGTCCTTGGCAGGCAGCAGCAAGCAGGTCTCGGCAGGTGGCTGTCCCATCCCCACAAGACCCTCTCACTGCTGTGGGCTTCTGCGTCTTGCACACTAATGTACCCACTACCGAGGAAAGCAGTGTGAGACTCCTCAGAGACCTAAAACTAGCAATTCCATTTGTTCCAGCCGATCATCTTCTAGGTATCTTCCCTAAAGAGCCAAAGACATCCTAGGACAGAGACCCATGCACACCCATGCTGATAGCAGCACAAATCCGCAGAGCTAGCACTCAGAAGCAGCCCGTATGTCCATCCACAGGTGAGTGGATCATGAGAGTGGCATTATATACCATGGAGTACTACTCTGCCATCAAGAAGGACAAACTTGGGGCCAGGGAGATGGCTCGGTGAAATAAGTGCTTCCCTGTCAAGCGCAAGGGCCTGAGTTCAATCCCCAGTTCTGCCAAAAACCAACCAACCAAACAAACAAACAAATTTGAACCATTCGTAGGGTAATGAATGCACCTTGTGACAATAAAATGAAATGAATCAGACACCCAAGCTTATATATCACACGGGTTCTCTTAAGAGAAACCCAAATAAAGAACAAATTAAAAATAATAGCAACAGGGATTGGTCATTCCCAGCTAGGAAGGAAATCAGGAGATGGAGAGATGGAGGGAAGAGGCAGGGAAGAGAGGCAAAGGGTACAGAAAAGGAGTGAAGAGGTGTGATGCCCACGTACCCACTCCCCACGAGGGCTGTGAGATCTATGAGCTGCAAACACAGACTAATAAAATTTAAAGAAAGAGGAGAGCACAGAAGGTTTCTCCTTTAGGGTTCCTGCAGGTAATTCATGAGAACAGGCCTTTGGGGGGACATAAATATGGTGACCTGGCTGTGGATGGTTGGACTGAGGGCAATTTCCAACTTTTCTACTAACTCAATGCATCTACTTCCATTTCAGAATGAGTGCCTCAGTTTCTATGGCAACAATGTGTGCTTCAATAGGAAGAGGAGGCTGGGGCAGGACGGTCTCCCTGGCTAGTGTCTTTCCCTGTGCCTTGGGCCCATGATCTGCTCCCCCTTAGCAGCTTGTTGCTTTCTACCGGATGGATAATCAAGGATACTTTCATAGATGCCAGGAAGGAATTCATGGATGCATGGCGTCAGCCAGTGTCATAGGCAGCTAAGTTAGATAGAAATATAGGCAGGAGCTGGCTCAGCAGAATAAGTGATTCCCTGCCAAGCACAAGGATCTGAGTTCAATCCCCAGTTCCGCCAAAAAAAAAAAAAAGAAAAGAAAAGAAATTATAGGCAGTCAGATAGGGCCAGGCCCTCAAGGAGACAAGATGGAAGACAAGGCGACTTTACAAATAGGAAGAGACAGACACTCCCATATGGGCCACACCTCAAGACCAAGACAAAAGAGGAAACCCAGCTACATACTTCCCTAGGGAGGGCATCAGGGATTGATATTCTAAATAGGTATCAATCACCTTAGAAGAGCCCAAATGAATCAATAGTCCAACCCCCAACAGGTAGAGACCCTGTTCTGTATTTATCCTTGCTTGCTGAGTGACTTGGCTTTCCCATTTGGTCTTGGGCCTAATCAGTTTTTCCTGAGCAATGGTGCTGGTAATCTCGTTGGTTGACCATAGTTTTGACTCACCCTGCATCCAACTGAGCGAGTTCCCCTGTCTTCTCCTCCACCTTAGACCCACTTCACCACATGGTTTTCTTCTATAAAAGTCCCTGGAAGAGACAGCTTCCTGGGGAACTACCCTCTCGGGCCCCTCTCCTATCCATCTTGGACTGGAGCTTTTATTCCCTCAATACAATCCTCCATTTGTTACTAAAATTCATTCTTCAGCTTTAGAGAACACGAACACGTGCAGGTCAGGTCAGGGGATCATATTCCCTATGTCATTTGGAGGTTCCCTATATTGTTTGGAGGTCACCCATCCGAGATCTGTTTTTCTCCCTGTATCACCATGACCAGGAATGTGGCAGTGCCTCTGCCCTCCATTCTTCTTGGGCCAGAGCTTCTGTCGGACCCTGGATGGCAGGAGAGATGAAGGCAGTCCCCACACAAACAAGAACCACACTCCTTGCCCTGACCCTGCTCACCACGCTGTACAGCCAGGGCCCTAGTTACTTACCACAGGTCTGCTCTTGCTGTGTCCAGGCAGGGGAGCTAGTGACCTGGGCTGGGGTAGTGATTTTAGGTCAGTCTTCAGTCATTGTGCTCCAGGTCAGGACCTGGGGCTAAGTGCAGCCAGGCGGGGACGAACGGCTCATGCTTATAATCCCAGCACTCTGGGAGGCTGGGGCAGGAAGATTGCAAGTTCATTCTCAGATTGGCAATTTAGCAAGCTAGGGAGACCCTGTCTCAAAATGAATAACTTAAAAAGAGCTGGGAATGCAGCTCTGTGCGAGGCCTGGCGCTCTGGTGCTGATTCTAGTTGATGCTCAAAGCCTGACCTCACCCGTGAGTTCACCTGTCTGGGACTTGGCTGAGGAGGGAGGATCACAAGGAAGTCAAGGCCAGCCTGGGCTGGCTGCAGCAAGACCTTGTCTCAAAACAAAAACAGAAACAATGAAATAAGTTGTTCTCTTGGTTGGGAAGAATCGTGAAGCCAAAGAACTGCTAATGTTTCGAACCATCCACTCGCACCTTGGCTTTTAAGGCAGAGAGAAGCATTATGACGCCCTTAGCCTGTCTGTGAGGTTGTAAAACAGGTTTGTCCCATTACCCTGTGGATTAATGAAGCCTTTTCGGAAGTCAGGTTTGGTTCCTTTAAAATAGACATGAAGCTATAAGAAGGGAATCTGCTTGGCAGCTTCCCCTAGCTTGTTTCTGAAATCTCCTGTTCACTATTTCACAGAGTGGTTGAAGCTCCTAGTGTATCACAGTGGCTGGAAAACTTCAAAAAGGCTCCTGGTGGTTAGATTGTAGCTCAGATGCTTCCCCCGAGTCCTTGTGGCTGCAATGCAGACATCAATAGCTTGTAAATGTCCGCAGGTCTTAACCGGGGTTGTGATCTGCAGCGGACACTGGACAGGATGAATTGCAGAGGGAACTGGACCTGAAATAGCAAGATTTTAAAAATGGACATTTTGGAAAACTACCGTCAATTAATAATTGAAAAACTCAGGTGTATGAGAAGTGAAAAATACACTGGAAATCCATTGTATTGTTTTGAATTCTTTTTTGTTTGCTTTGGCGACAGGGTTGCCCTGAGCAGTTTGGGCTGGCCTTGGCCTCTCACTGATCCTCCTGCCTCAGACTCCCAAGCGCTGGGATTAGGGGTGCGCCGCCACACTTGCAATTCGTTCTTAAGGAAAAGCAGCATCTCACACAGAATTGAGTGGATTTTGCTGCCCTAATCTAGCTGCTCCGGTGCTCAGTGAAGCAATGCAGATAGAGGCAGGCGTGTCTGTCCCCAGGCTGGAAGCCGGGCTGGGAGAGCGCAGGTGTGGCTGGGCCAGAGCTCTTCCTACCCACCCCTGAGAACTCAATTCCTTCTCAGCAGAAAGGAATTCATAAATGCCAGCCCTGTCTTCCCAACCACAGCGCGACTTCACCAGGGTGATAAATTGCTGCCATCAAAACAGACTCTGTGCCTCCTGGCAGGAAAGACTCCGAAGGCGCCCAGTGTAAAGAGCGTGCGCATGCGCGGTGCTGGATGCCCGGAAGGCCAGGTCTTGGGGCATGGGTGGCTGAATTTTGTTTTGGGGGGAAGAATTATTTACATCTCTCTGAATGAGCCAGAGGTACAGATGAAAGGTGAGATGTAAAGATCTGGGGCCAACCTGCCCCTGCAGTGTGCTTGCAGGAGAGCCTGGGCCTGGCCAGTGGGGCAGTCAGAGCCAGGGTGTGTCGGGTGTGTGCAGTTATCTTTTATGGTCTCGCTGCTGCGTGCCTGCGGATGAGGAAGTCAGCTGTCAGGGAGGTGATTTACCGTGGCCAGAGGCACTCCCTGGCCGGGAACACTCCTGGCAGAGGGCTCTCATCCCGGAGTTCCCTTCGGAGGGTGAAGTCCAAGGCTCTGGTGACACTCAGGGTTCTGTGGCTTTTTTTTTTTTTCTTTAAATGTATTTGGTACAGGGTCTCACTAAGCAGCTCGGACTTGTAGTGATCCTCCTGTTTTCAGCCTCCCCAGTGCTAGGATTACAGGTGTGCACCACCACGCCTGGATTTGTTGCTGGCTCAGCGCGGCTCGAGGACAGGGTCAGCGCTCCATGGGATTGAACCCTCGTCCCTGAGTTTGCCTAAGTAGGCGTTTAGTCCACTGAGCTACCGCGCCAGCCCTCTGTGGGTTTTTTGAGACAGGAGCTCCATATGTAGTTCAGGCTGATCTCCAAGTCAAGGCCTCAGCCCGCTGAATGCTGGGACTCAGGAATGTGCCCACATGCCCGATTGGAACTGGGACCCCTTCTGCAGATGAGGAACGGCTCACAGTGCTTAAGTGGCCGGCTGAAGGGCAGGGCACATACTTGTCATGGCCCTCCTAGCCAACGTAGCCCGCGGCCAGCACTGCAGTGAGCCTGGCTTGACAGACAGCCTTCTCATGTCTGAACTCTCAGCCCTTCCGTTGGTCTTTCCGCTGTTCCCAACCCCTCAGTGGAAATCTTCACAGCTAATATTCTGCATGTGTTCCAGTCTTGATTTTTCGATTAAATGCTTAGCAGCTGGAGAATTGCCAGGTCACAGGTGGCATTACCGTCCAGAGACGTGCTGATGAGTATCTTCCTGTGCCCAGGAGGAGGGGCAGGGGACCAGAGAAAGAAGATACACTGAGAGGCAGAGCCCTTTGCCGAACAGCGGCCGCGTGCAGTCCAGGCCAGGAACACTTGGGCTGTGCACTACATGGCCAGCCGTCATGGCTGTATCACCTAGAGTTGCTGATGCTAAACGCTCGCTTTTCATTTCCTTAGAATGAATAAAAAGTGCATGCTTTATGGTCTTCTTCTGCTAAGCCAGTGCCAAATTTTTCCATGTAAAAAATTGTTAGCTGACATTCCAGTGCCGCCAAGGAAGGAGACCTTTATCCCTTCACCTGCACATTATGACTTCTAATAAACACGTTATCAGCTCATAAGGATGATGGCAAACAGGTGACTGAAGGATTTGATAAGTCAGCGGCGATGACGAACTGTGCTTTGCAGAGCAAGCCGTGCAAGGGTCCCCCACTTGAAACAATTGTGGCATGTGAGTCTGCAGCACTTAAATCATTTTCGGCAATTAGCCTGCCTCAAAAAGGCTGCAGCTGGCTTCAATTACAGGTAAGGTTTTTATAATCTGAACTTAGTAGTGTGTCTGAGAAGGAGTCAGAGGGACCCTGTTGGGCAGATTTGCAACCTGAGCAAAAACCTCAAGCCATGTCAGAATTCCACAGTGCATTCTTTATGGTGTGGCTTTGTCATTGGCTTCTATGAATAATTTTTCTAGAAAAATCTCCATAACCTTTACCCTCCCACTGCTTCTTTCACTAGCAGAATAACTGCCTCTGATTAAAAAAAAAATAAATTACAAGAACTCTATAGGCAAAGAATGCTATAAAATCAAACCAAATCGTTTTGCACGTTCTCATCCTGTCTCCTTACTACAAAGACAAACACGTTCACATTCAGTTTTTCTAGAAATTACCATCATGATTTCATCTGTGGAGTTACTTTTATTGCAGAGTCTTGGTTAATTAACTTTTGGACTCTGTGTGTGTGTGTGTGTGTTAACTCTGCACTAGCAAAGATAGTATGCAGACTCGCTACATCCCACCTTCTTTCTTTGGTGAATTAAATATTGCTGATTATATATTTTTAAAGTTTCTTTGTAGCTTCAATGCTTCAAGTATATACTTTTTTTTTTTTTTTTTTTTGATTCACCAAATTTATTCTTTCACTCATTCATTCCTTTTTTTTTTCTGGAGAAAGTCTTACTCTGTAGGTCAGGCTGTCCTCAAACTCATAGTCCTCCCATCTCAGCCTCCCAGGTCCCTGGTTAGACCTTAAAATGTGCACAGGGCATCTTTCTTGCATTCCTTGGGTGGCCTCCCAGATTTCATGAACGTTTTTTTTTTTTTTTTTCTTTAATGAGCAGAAAATATTCATTGAGGGAAAGAAAGCTCCTGTCCATGAGAGGGACAAGACGGGGGTCTGAATGGGTTGTTCCTTCATGAAACTTGGTGTTCACAGAACTTCTTCCGGCCAGAGACAGCAGGAGATGGGAGGCACTGATTCTGTGAGGCTACCTGCAGTGTGGGCCAGGCCCCCTGGACTTAGGACCTGGGAAACAGGTAGGCCATGACCAGCACAGCTGGCAAGCTTGCTGGGGTCTGCTGTGGTAGTGACACATAGGATGTGCACACTCGCCTGGCTTTCGACCCCTCATCCCCTGGCTGTC
>PVKA01003635.1:69076-107730 GCA_004027165.1 Ctenomys sociabilis | reverse complement strand
TGTGTGTGTATAGACAGTACAGTTGGGATAGATAACGCTGTGCTTCTACATAATTCTATGAGAGGCAAGATCTGCACTAATGGTGGTTGGACAGGATATTATGTTGGCTTTTAGTGCTATGGTCATCCACTAGGTAAATAATTATTGAATCTTTGATATAATTCAGCTATAAAAAAACCTGTAAATATAATTTCATGTAAGCACCTTGTACAGTACCAAAACGTTATGAAAACAGTTTGCAATGTATTAATTCATCGACTCTGTATGGTTAAGGTGTCTTGAAACTGTCTGATTGACATTTGTATTTTAATAAAATAAAAATAAATGGAAAAAAATAAAGAGGAAAAATATAATAAAATGATATAGAATTTCAAAACAAGATAATGAGAAATTAATAATGGTTATTATATTACATAGTGTTATCTTCAAAAAATTGTTCAGATTACCAGATGAGGCATGCAAAATTGATTTAACAAGCAATATATGCATTGTTCCTTTCAATGAACTAATAGATATTGGTAGTATAATTATCTTCATTATCTTGTGTGTGTATACGTTCATATCATTTTTCCCTTACTTCTTTTCTCCTTTCAACTAGCCCAGTGGTTCTTTTCTTTTGAGCAGTTTACTTCCCTTTCATGGTATCTATTGTACCTTTGGAGCTTATACGCTCTTTGAGTTTCTTGCACTGAGTAGATAAAACAGTGCTTACACATGTGAGTCTGATTTATTTCACTTATGAAGGTCATCTTCAGTTATGTCCATTTACTGAGAAAAGCCTCAAGCTTATATTCCTTTATGACTAATAGTCTACTACATAAAAATAGCATATCTTCTTGATCCATTTCTCAGTTGATGAGCATTTGGGTTTTTTTCTAAAATTTAGCTATGAGAAGTTGTGCTGCTATAAATATGGGTCATATATATATCACTCTATTCTGAGGATTTTCCATTCTTCTAAAAAAAAAATACCCAGAAAAGGTAGAGCTGGGTCAATGGGACCCCTAATTCTAGTTTTCTGAAGAATTGCCACACTAATTTTCGCATGTACTTTAAAAATACCTTTGCTTCTCTGCATTTTTCAGGATAAAAATATGTTTTTTCCATTTTAATATTATGATCTCTCATTTCAAATTCATAGGTTCTATTTTAATCTGTACTTTTTTGGTCACAGCATATGATTTCAGTCATGATAAATATCATCTCCCCAATTAGGGATGTGTTTTAGTTAAGGTCTTCAATTTTCTGAGAGGATAATGATTATACTATCAAAAGATTGTCAAAACATGACCTTCTTCTTAATTGGTATTAAAGCCCATCTGACCCTCCTGTTCTTGTCATGAACAAAGAGTTTACATTTTCTGTAGCTCACAGTGTATCAAGATGAAAAAATTTTAGCAAAAACACAAGAAAAATTGTCTGAAAGTCAAATCAGCTAACATTTATTTATTTATTTATTTATTTATTTATTTATTTATTTATTTTTGTCTTTTTGAGACAGGGTCTCACTATACAGTTCAGGCTGGCCTTAAGCTCACTTTGTAGCTCAAGCTGGTCTCGAACTCACAACAATCCTCCTGCCTCAGCCTCCCGAGTGCTGGGATTACAGGCATGCGCCACCACGCCCAGCCAGCTAACATTTATTTAGATCAATGACTTTCCACTTTTTTTTTGTGATAGGATAACAATCATTCTTAAATCTTACCTAGAATCTAAGTGATGTTTGTCTGTATTGTCCTCTTCAGTCAGCCCCTTGCCTTGTTGTCTAAAGGGAGTTGCTGACATACTTGGAATCTGTAGAACACCATGGAAGAAATACCGCTCTGGACAATTGAGTTTGTTCATGAGAAGAGTATAATTCAGGGGACACTTGCATGCTTTTTCCAGTAGGTTATGTTTGTCACATTGTCTACATTGTATTTACCATCTTAAATCATTTTGTGTTTCACCAGCAGGTATATTTCAGGTAAGAGAAATCTAATTAAGGATCCACAAAAGAGTCTTCCACAGTCTAAGTCCAGAAAAACTTCACATTTTTCTGAATAGATCATTTTCCTTTTTACTTTAGCCACAAGGAGTCTTACAGCCATGAACAGGATGTGCTAGCAAGAATTACCGTGAGCTAATATTAACTTTTACTTTATTTTTTTTCCTTCATTCTCAATCATTTTTGAGAATATTTTAAATGTCCACACGATGTATAAAAAACCTAACTCTTAAGCTTAATGGGGTCAGGAAGATGGCTCAATGCAATAAGCATTATGCTGGCAAGTGCAAGGGCCTGAGTTCAATCCCTGGTTCTGCCAAAAAGGAAAAAAAAAAAAAAAAAAAGAAAAACAGAAAAGTATTTCTTTATCATTCATCTACCTATACATACTGTCCTCATGAAGAGTCAGCCCTGACTTTGTTGACAATATTTCTCTAAACTAATTTGTTAGCATTCTTTCATTGATTAATTCATTTGTTCAGAAAGCTGTAATATACCTAGATGTGTACTACTGGTTAAATAATACAAAAGTATTGGGTAAAAGAGAACTTTGAATCTACAATTATTCAAGAATTTGCAAAATAGGCACGTACAAATTCGATATACTAAAATTAAAAATCCTTTGCAAAATGTATACTTACTATAATTTATTGGAATAAAGTATCTCTTTGAGCATAATCTGGGTAAATCAAATGATAAGACCATAATTATTGCAATGAAATGGATCATTTCTATGTATTTTGATTTACTTCTAATAAGTAAAAGAATGATTTACACAAATAAAACATAGAAGCAGTGTGCTTGTATTTAGTGTGCTTCATAAAATAAAGATAACATAACTAATTTGATATTGATTTCTACTCATTTCATCTGTTGAGTAATAAGTCAATCTAAAGAGAGAAGAAATAATCAGGAATCAAAGTTGTCTCAATAAAAGTTATCTTTGTCAGCAGTGATGACTGATACCCAAAGGTATTGAAAAACATTAATTTACATTGAAAGAGAAATATTTAGAAGTGTGCCAGTTTTATCCTTTTCAAACTTGTGTTATAATTATAAGGGAATATATGAATAAAATTTATGCTATACTGAGAAATGTAGAATAATGCCTATAAAATTGTAAAATAGTTATCTAAAATCAGGTGATAAATAACTATAGTAACAAGGCTCAAAAATACAATTTAATACAATGTTGATGTGTATCATTTATTGATATATTAGTTAGCTTTATGCTAAGTACTTACATATCTTAGCCTATTATTCTTTCAAAACACTACATTATTTGCATCCATACTTATTGTGAGAAAAGTATCAGAATTTTCATTAAGTTATCTAGCACAGATAGTTAAACCTTACCTGTACAAGCCATTTGTGACCACAAAGACAACTTTCTGTGCTCTGTGTCACTTAGTCTTTTATGTAAATCTCAGAATTTTTTCAAATCAGAAAAGGAGTGAAAATGCTACATATACAAATGAGACAGAGACTTCAAAATGGCACATAGTTTTTCTTATTGGAAAACTACAAATATATCAAATATATACATAGCTATGGAAGATAACAGGAAAAAAGAAAGATTAAAAATTTATTATAATCAAGCATGGACTATGTGTCTAAAAATTTACATTAGTTTAATACAATTTTTTTTTTTTTTATAACTGGAAACTGAACTCCAGACCTTGTGCTTGACAGGCAGGTGTGGTCAGCAGACCCTGAGTGGCTACAAATGTCTTACATATTGTGCACATTCATTGGCCTATTAGTCTAGTTTTCAATTTGTATATATGATAAATAACTTCATAAGTACGTACAAATAAATGATTCTGATGCTGAGCAAATAAAAGGGATGAAAATGGGGGAATTAATTGAAATGTGTTCTACACACGTACTAATTCTCTACATTTTGAGACATAACAATTATATTTCCATAATCCCCAATGTTGTGGACATTTAATACCGGCACTATTTCTATGCTGAGCACAGGCTGGTTCTTCATGACACTTTCTGCTGTGACTTTGTACATTTATCTGATCAAAAATGGCAGAGAGGCTTGGCTTACTAAATATCTAAAAACATAAATTGTGAGATGAGATAAAAATGGAAAGTAGAGGGTAAACTGAAATATTCTGAAGCCTAATGATCACTTTGCTCATTTGGGCTTCCTGATTCCAGCCTTTAATGGCTTCTTGTGTAGCTTCTCTTATGTTTATGCCACACAAATAATTAGTATAAGCATAAATGTAAAAAAATAATTTAGTGTTATTCACTTCTATAGGAAAATCTCACGTTCAATTCTGAAGGGATACTTTACCAAATTAGTCCTGAATGATGCAATTGTTTGGGGAATCTGACAAAGAAGCAAATTAATTATAAGGCTTCAGAATATCTCAATTTATCCCATTTTCATCTGATCTCATAATTTATGTGTTTAGGTATTTATAAGCCAAGCCTTGAGGAATGTGTTCACTGTTGTTAAGTCTCTAAAGTACACAGAAACAAAATGTGTGCACAACCTTTTATAGATATCTTATCACATTGTGCCTTCCATGTTCACATGTTACAGATTTTATGAGGAGAAACACACACACACGTGCATGCGCGCGCACATGCACACACAGAAAAAGAGATTGGAATCTGAAATAAATGTTGCTAAACACTACAGTAAATATCATTAAATGTGTGAGAAATACATCAAGGAGATTCTAAGAAGAACTATCTTTATTGAGAGGAAATGATGTAATCACTAACTTAATTAAGTGACAAGAATCCTGTGCATAGCAGAAACTGTAGATATCTGATTGCAAGGCAACCAAATCATCAGGCCAAACGAAGTAATAACATAAAGAGCCAAATGGTCAGTTAAGAAGAAAATAAAATCAATTTAAATTACTCCTCAGGACTTTTCAGACAGCAAAAGCAATGAGAAGTACACTATATAATTCCCGTCATTAACTTAAGTAACTTTAAAGAAATAGCATCGGTCAATACCTTATTTTAAGTAACTGGTAGTGGATTTGTACTGTGCAACAAGAGCACTGTTAAGAGACACTATTCCATTTGAGTTGAATTATTTGAAACACTAAGTAAAAACAAGGAAGAGTCCAGGCAAATCTACCTTGCAGAAAGCATTGCTATGTGCCACTGTTTTAATATGTTGAGCACCGAAACCTCTTCGAAAGTGTAACATTTTTGTAAAACAAATTCACAGAAAAAAAATTTTATTGTTCTCATATATCATACCATGAAAAATCCTAGAAGTAGCTACCAGGAAGAAATGCACATTCTGCTATTTGCTGATCTGAATGTTGAGGTAGAAGGTTATTTTATTAGAGTCAACATTTACAAATGGGTAAAGATATCTTGGGTTAATGAATCAGCACCTTCTTTCCATTCAGTTGTACTGAAAAAATGTTTGTTTTATTAGAGAATTTTTCCACAATTGTGGAACTCAGGAAAATTTATCATTACTTTATTCTCTGTTCCACATCCTTTTGTTGGAAAGGCCACCTTTTTCATTGTAAAAGAGAATTACTTCATCTTTTAGGGAAGCTTGGGTTTCTGAAGCTCCTCTCCTGTCTTATATCTCAGTGTGTTGAACTCTTCTAAATCCTAAGGGCAATGGATTATGTTCTGTTTTAAAGATAAGGGCTTTCCCTATTTCTGGTAGTAGAAGAAAATATTGTGGATTTTGCTGCCTTTATTAGGTGAAATTAGAACAATTAAGCATTTTAAAAATCTGATTTTTAAATGTGATTAATAAAAATGTCTGATTTTAAAAATGTGATTAATAAAAACTTTGTTATTTTTGATAAATTTTAATAATACCATGACAACTCTGTTCTACTTTATCTACTGTTCTGGGAGGCTGTTACTTTTTTTAATCTTTTGTTCATTTGTTTATTTGGAACTGGGTCTTCTTACACAGCTCAGACTCATAGTGAACCGCCATTCTCAGCCTCCCGAGTGCTGGGAATTACAGGAGTGTGCAACCATGCGCAGTTTCAGTGGCTGGGCATGGCACTCACCGGGTTTAAACCTGTGTCTTTGTGCTTGCCTGGCAGGTGCTTAGACCACTGGGCTATCTTCCAGCCCTGGCTTTTCCTTACAGAAACCTGTGGTATGTGCTCTCTTGGGTTAGATTTTACTGTATCTCCCAAGAATCAAAAACAAAAATTCAATTTCAAGCATACAGGCAGATGAAATTAAGAAGCTAGTGCTGTGGGCCTGGAATCCAAGCACTTGGGAGGAAGAAAACTGGAGGATGACTACAAGTCTGATCTGTGTCCTGAGACCCTGTAGACCCTGTACTAAATACATTTACTAAATAAATAAATATAAAATAAAATAAAGAAGCCAGTTATCTAATAGATTGTTCTTACCCTCACCTGGAAGAACTTTGTATTTTTCCTGGATTCCCCCCCATATCTCCTGTCTGTCTATGATATAACAAGAAAAGAAGATGTTCAGATTTTACATAAACCTTCCTTTGTCTAATTCTACTAAAATTTAATTTCATCTCTGTGTCCGACAGGACTCTTTTCTGGTTTGAATCAAGGAAATCAGCATACTAAATAAGCCTTTAAATCCTAATTATGAATAACATAAATCATGCAAGCAAAGGAATTCAAAATGATGGTTGAGTCAAGTATGTCAAGCTGCAGGGCACATGACCAGCCATGCGCTGGTGCTCTGTCCATCCATCTTCTCTGCCCAGCACTCGTCATACGTTGGTGGTTTCCCCAGCTGTCTGCCTAGAAGTGCTCTCCAGCCAAAGGTCCAAAACCAAGACCAGGAAAGAAGGGAGAAGGGCGATCACATTAACATGGTGCCCAGGTGAGACCATGGCATTGTCAATGTGTTCTTTTTACTTTTCCTATAGCAGGTTAGACTGCCGTGTGACTGTCCTAATTTGCTAGGACAAAGCAGAAAACGTCTCAGGCTTAGCTTCAGCAATTATGAAACCTCACTTCTGTTATATTTTTCTGTTCTATTGCACTTGTCTGAGCAGTTTTCATCCAGATCACTTTTCAACAGTTATAAGACCAAGAACTAAGCAGAACTGATTTCTCAAGGAAAAAGCTATCCAGGAACCTGTGCTTACCTACATTCCATCACATCATGTATTTTTGGATCACATCAAATGAAATTCTTGAATCTATGTCACTGATTCAAAGACTCCTTGTTGGAGAAGTCACACAAAGACAATCAGATTTCTTTTTATTATTTGTTGAGGCAAAAGAAATCATTTAGCTCATCTGTAAGCTGATCAGTTATTTGGAAACATACCCAAGGCTATGTATAACTTCTTTATGCATGGTATTATTTCTACCTTATTATAGGTCCCCAGTTTACTAAAAAATAACAATGTTAGGAATTGTTTCCCTATTTTTCTTTCAATTTTGCTCTTGAATATTTATAATTGTCTCAGTGAACAGAGGTGGAAATGAATCAGATTCCTTTAGCAACTACTGGCTATCACAGAAAACTGACATGCTCAGGTGTTTGAGTAGACAAAGAATAACACTATCCACATTAGAGATATTGTAACAGCACTGAAAATATGTTATGTTAGCTTCCTGTTCTCATTGAAAAAGCACTATGATTAAAATGTGAGTGAGAAAGGAAAACTTGAATTAAAGCTGTCCATACAGGGAATGTGAGAAAATTAAGAACACATACTGCAACTAATTACTGCATTAAGATAATCAGGAAGCAGAATTTCCACATGAATATATTATATAAAAGTAAATAATCGAATGCATAGAACACTTCCACAGCCTTGACCTATGTAGTTCAGGCCCAGAAGAGTGTTACAGTTAAAATGACACAGTCCATGTAAGCAGAATAAATTTAAAATAGTTTAAGTTTGTTACTTGATTTATACATTCTTGGAATATCATTAAAAGGAGAAATAGTCCCAAGTAATGATGTGAAATTTTAAAATTTCTCTGTCTTTGACAGTCTTCCCATATCATAGCTTGTCCCACATGTCTTATTTCAAAATCTCCTTTAAAAATCTCATCTACAACACCTACCCTGGCTGTCTTCTGCTCACGTCTCCTTTCTTCTTGATTTTATTTCTGCTTTGTGGTTCTAGGAAAAGGACTAAGTCTCTTTTTAGTCAGATTTGAACTGATCATCAAGATCTAGCAAATTTGAGACTGGAAAGCTTTCAGAGTGTGTAAGATCACATGCAATGGCCTCCATTCAAGTAGCATGCTAATCAGACTGTGCATCTTATTATTTCATTGCTTATTTTCACAAAATCTGAAATTCTATAACTCTTCATCATTCTCCCATTGAAGAAGTATAGGAAAAAGCACACAGAAATCTGATGCCTCATCCCTATTCAGATGTGATTTGGAGGGACTGGTCACAAAAAAGACAAAGGTCACATAGACTACTATTCTGGACTGAATGCTTAGCTCCTCAAGGTTGAGGCCAAATAGAAACATTAAAATTTTATTCTGTTAATTGCCTCCTATGATGTTCTATTTGTCTGTCTTTTTTGAGACAGGGTCTGTCTGTGCAGTTCAGGCTGGCCTTGAGTTCACTTGAAGCCCAGACTGCGTTTGAACTCTCAATGAGCCTCCTGCCTCAGCCTCCTGAGTATCCACCACCCCTTGCTTCCTGTTAGTTTCGAGAAAATTTTTAAAATGTGTATTTAAAAGTCATCATACTTGTTGTATGTATAAATGTCACTGGGGATCTGGAGGAAACAGCAAGAGGGCTGGTGGCAGAGGCACAGAGCACTCAGTCACATCTGTCATTCATCAAATGGGGAGCAGATTATCATGGACAGGAACATGTTAATAATTGTCAACCTGTCTCACCTTTTTGAATGTTAGGTTAGGTGGGTTTCCAAGGAAAGATATTACATCTTTAAATACATTAATGAGAATTCCACTTTATAATGAAGTATATAAAATCCTGCCATGATTCCAAGGAGCTCTGAGGATACACTATCATATCTGTCTACAAACTATCTTTGATAAAGAAATCAGAGCTTCTGAAAATTCAAAGATGTGAGTAGGGTAAACACAGAGCATGAGGTCAAAAATTATTATGAATAAATTAGGATTTTAATAAATAAAATACTTTGTTCTTATAATTATAGATCTCTTAAAAACAAACCAATTATAATTGTCAATTGCACTGCTACAAATACAGACACATTCACCTCACGCTACTATGAGAACTTTAATTCTCCTAGATCACACCCAGGAAAGGATCTGTAGTAACTGGGATTTATTTTTTCAGTTTTTTGACAGCCTCCATATTGATTTTGACAGTGGTTGTCCTAGTTTACATTCCCACCAACAATGTAGGAGGGTTTGTTTTTCACATCTTCCTGAAATGTGTCATTTTTTTTTCTTTTTTTTTTTTTTTTTCTTTTTGAGACAGGGTCTCACTATGCAGTTCAGGCTGGCCTTAAGCTCACTTTGTAGCTCAGGCTGGTCTTGAACTCACAACAATCCTCCTGCCTCAGCCTTCCGAGTGCTGGGATTACAGGCATGCGCCACCACACCTGGCTAAATGTGTCATTTTTGATTCTCAGTGATAACCAGTCTTACTAGAGTACGATGAAAATTGTTGTACTCTCATTTGCATTTCCCTGATGGTCCATGACAATGAATATTTTTTCATATGTTTATTGCCTGTTGTGATTTTTCTTTTTAGAAGTTTCTACTCATTTAAATTTCACATTTTTGACTGGGTCTTTTGGAGGGCATGGATTAACTTTTGAAATATTTAGTCTAGACTGTATTTAGTTCTCCTTCATAAACTAACTATCAAATTCTTTTCACCTCTGGATGTTATCTTTTAACTCTTTACTTCAATGTGCAGAATTCTTTTTCTTGATGTTATCTGATTTGTTGATTCTTGGTGTTATTTACCGTGTTAGCGCTGTCAAATTCATGAAGTCTTGCTTTTTCAATATGTCAAGGGTTTTCCTTATCTTTTAACATTTTAAAAGTGTTTTGATATGAGTCCTTGATATATCTTTATTTGATTTTAATGTAGAATGAGAGAAAGGGATCCAGCTTTAATTCTCCCCATGTGGATGTCTAGTTTTCCCAGTACCATTTGTTAAGAGGGTTCCTTCTCTCCAGCATAAGGTTTTGATCCTATTGTATAATATCAGATGACTGCAGATGTGTGAGATTTCTGTGTTCTGTTCTGTTCTACTGGTCTACGTGTTTGTTTTTGTGGTCTACGTGTCTGGTCTAATTTATGTGCATCTTGTTTTTCTTACTATAAACATGTGGTTTAATTTGAAATATGGTACTGTGAGTCCTCCAGCATTGCTCTTTTCTTTTTGCAGGAAATTTTACAAGGATATGTATTACTATTTATCAAAATTCAGCTGGGCATGGTGGCTCACAAGTGTAATCCCAGTGGTCAGAATGCTGAGGCAAGAGGATCATTGCAAGTGTAAGACCAGCCTGGGCTGCACAGTGAACTCAAGGTCAGCACTGAATACAGTGAGACTGTCTCAAAAGCAAAAAAATGCATACTTGTCATCATTGGAGTGTTCTCTGTCTCGCTTCTTGCTCAGAGTAAAGTCCAAAGACTTCATTGAAGTTTAGGTACATAAAGTAGTAATACTAAGAAAAAGTAAACATTGTCTTTGGGAAATGAAAGCTTAAAATTAACACATGTAAAAATTGGATGATTAATGAAATAATTAATTCAAGCTACGAAAATCTATTAATGCAAACTTAGAATTTATTGGAAGTAACTAAATACCATTCAAATATGTGTAATATGGGTGCCGGGGAGATAGCTCAGTAGAATAAGTGCTTGCCTGGCAAACATAAGGTCCTGAGTTCGATCCCTGGTACTACCGAAAAAAAAAAAATCATAACCTGTGCCAGCCAAATAGCTCAGCCGATTAAAGAGCCTACTTAGGCAGAAATAGGGGGAGTTTGATCCCCTGGTCTGCCATGCCTGCCCCCAGGGTGCGCTGAGACAGCAATTGATTGGGACTGGGCATGGTGGTGTGTGCCTGTAATCCTAGCACTAGGGAGGCTGTAAACAGGAGGATCACTACTAGTCTGATCTATGCAGTGAAATCCTGCATACTCCGTACACCCTGTCCTAAATACAAGATAAATAAATAAATTAATTAATTAAAATCATGATGAGGTCCAGTGACACAGCTCAGTGGCACAGTGTCTGCATGGCAAGCATGAGACATGAGACTCACACACACACACGCACACACACACAGTGGTACATGTCTGCAAACACAGCACTCTGTGAGGCTGAGACAGGGGACCCTAAGTTCAAACCCAGCCTGGACAACTCAATGATTTAAATATATGTAATATATCTATTTGCCTTGGGGTTTAGCACATTATTCACAATGTATAGTCTGTGAGCTGAGTGAAAATATAATTGATTTGTTACTATTGAATAAAATCATTTAGTTGTTTTCTTTTATGCTTATGTGCTAATTTAGTTATTGATTTATTTTCGATGGGGTCCTTGTGATTCAGGCTGATCACAAGAATGATTCTCCTAGTGCTGCCTCTTGAATGGTTGAGGTTAAAGAAATAATTTGTACAAGCCACTGTGCAAGGTAATTTCCATACACAAATCTCTATCTTATCTGGTTTCTAAATACCATATATTCTTGTAACATTGCAAAGGCACTCATTATTTTCTCACTAAATTGTTTTAAAACTGATTAACAGAATATATTTATAGTATGTGATAGTGTCTTCATATATATATGTATATATATATATATATATATATATATATATATATATATATAGTAATGATTAAATCAAGGTAATTAACCCTCCTACAAATGCACACCATTTTCTTTTGTAGTATAGCTCACAGAACTTACTTTCTGGATTTTTCAACCATATAGTGAATTATCACCAGCAACATTACAGTAGAACTCAGTAGTCTCCAAATGTATTCTTCCTCAGTGTAGGAGCCAATTGTTTGGTAAATGTCTCCCCATTTTCACCAGTTTGCTATCTGTTTGCATGAATCTGATTTCTTGTTTCTACTTATAAATGAGATTGTGGAGTATTTGTTTTCCTGTGCTTGTAAGCTTTCTTGGCTCATTTTACTTACTATAATGTCTCATGGGCTTCTCTATATTGTTAGTAGTGACAATATTGCCTTTCCTTTTAAGGCTTCTAAATATTCCATTGTATGCATATACCAAATTTTCTTTTTATATGTATCTGTTAATGAACATCTGAATTGGTTCCACATTTTAGTTGTCATGAATAATGCTGAAAGGAACACAGGACTGTTAATGTCTCCTCAGAGGGAATGATTTTATTCCTCTCTACACAGAAATGGGATTACTGAATAATATGGTAGTTCTATTTTTTGAGGAATCTTTTCATTGCTTTCCATAATGATGTACTAATTTAATCTCTCACCAGCTTTTAAAATTTATCTCTAAGCTAAAAATCCCAATATTTTTATCTCTCTGCAAACTTTTCTTAGATATTCCACTATTCTATAAAAATGATGCACTTGGCATCTGTGTTTGGGTGTATTATATAAAATGGCACAAGTCCAAAACTAGTCACTTGACTTGCAAATCTAACTTATACTTTGTCCTGTTACCCACCAACACTGTCACCTCATTATTGGTTTTCTCCTCTATCTCTGCATATGCACTACGTATATTTCTTCTGATCATCATTTCAAGTTTACCAGTCCATTTCCATTGTCACTGATTTAACATAATCCTTACATGGACTAAAACATTAGATGCTGAACTAATAGATGTTTTCATAAATACCCTCTGTAGACATCATTTATTAAATCAAATTTTATTCATCCTCTTTTGAAGTGTGTAGACCATAAGAAATCAAACAAAGGGCAGCCAGAAAGCTCTGCAGACTAACGTGCCTGCTGAGGCAGAGAGCAGGGACAGGGCTTTGATCCCTGGAACCACAAGCCATGAGGGCCCCGCCCCTGGGGTACTCTGAGACTGCAATTGAGATTGGGCGTGTGGCAGGCACCTGTAATCCCAGCGCTTGGGAGGCTGAAAACAGGAGGATCACTATGAGTCTGATTTGTATAGTGACACTGTGTACTAAATACATAAAAATAATCAAACAAAATAAAAGAGAACTCAATAAACTTTTGAATATTCTGACCCATTCCTAACCACCAGATATACTTCAAGTAGGTAAGTGGCTGGAGAGAGAAAGGACTTAGGGATTAACTGCAGGGAAGAAAACAACGCATTTTCTTTCTTTTGCAGGTGCACTATTAAATAAAATAATATAATGGCAATAAATACGGCTGAGTATATGAATGAGAGTTATCAAATAGTGAATGTTTTCAGGTCCTATTTAAACATGAGTTCATAGATTATTTGAATATATATATTATCAGTGATCATAATAACAATAATGCATTATCAACTCAGAAAACACACAGTTCCCTTGTATAAATACAGTTGCTCCCTAAGCCACATATAAACCTCCATATTAAAAGCTGAAACACACAGAATCTCAGTCTAAAGTCACACAGCTGCTGGAAAAACTATTCTCCCATCTTTGACTGCAAAATGCTTCCTCAACATTTTCTCTTAACAAGAACTGAATCAGACATTATTGAAATCATCCCAATGTTATTAGAAAGTATCAGAATTTGAATGTGTGATATTACTATAAATAAGCCTTGTCACTGTTTTATTAACCCTCTTACTCCTTGGAATGTTAGGCAGCTAACAGTTGGGATAGGTCACCATCTACTAGAGTTTCCTTTTTAAGATAGAACTTGCTATTATTTGTAAATTCTCAATATATTTCCTTTTTTTGCAAAACAGTTTTCTCTCTTTCCAAGTTATCTTTCATTTAGCTCTTTGTTTATATTTTGGATTTCTCATATAAAAAAACAGGTTATATTTAAGTTTGTGTGTTTAATATATTTCATTTAACATTATAGTTTCAGACTACACCCATTTTCCTACAAATGACTCAACTATAAAAATGTACTACAGGAAGATTTTGGTCTTCTTTGATCCTCAAATATCCCACATATGAAACTGTAATGATAATATCTAACTTTCAGTGTCCCTGTAGAGATTAGAAACAGCAGTTTTCATAGTTTTTATTACCTGTGTTGTCATTTTTATAATCACCATCATCAATAGCAGAAGCTAAACACATTCTTTTTCATCTTTTTTCCTCAAAGGACCTTCTTTTCTCTGTACTTTTTAGCTCTTTTTTATTCTCTCAGGAAAACAACACAAGTGCTAAGATTGATTACATACTTTGTTTTTCCTCCTGGCCACCATTTGTCACTGTTGTAAGTGAATACAAAAATAAAATCTTCTCTTATTAAAAGAGATTTCGTACAAATTCCACACACTCTGGCTGTGTAGGAAAAAATAAAGGTCGCCTCTTTCTGTGGTTTGATTTCATCTATACGCATAAATCAAGAGTTACCTGTATGTATACGCTGACAGTTCTGAGACACATACCTTTAGTTATACAAGATAGGATGTCTACATTGTACCCTAAATATTTTAAGCAGTCTTCCAATTTGTTATAAAGAAAACCTCATTTATTCTTGCTATTATTCAGTTAATTTCTCTCTCCCTATGACATAAATCTAATTAAGATTTTGACAAACACAATTTAGAAATAGAACTCAAAAACACAATTAAGCAGTTTAAATATAAAGAAACTGATTTTTGGCATTAAATGTAAATGACATTTTAATTCCAAAGATTCATCAATTTGGAAGCTAATGAAATTAATGAAGCAAGAAATAAGATGCAAATCCAAAATTTTATGTTCTCCTGCCTAGTTGACTGCCCAGGGCCAATGTAAAGAGGAATGAAAACCATTTACTGCCATTAGGAAATTTCAGAATGTTTCTTCACTAGGAATTTATATACAATAACATGCACTGAAATGAAAAGCACATCGAATGCATACAGGTATGTAAGGTGTGGGCATGTGTATGAAGGGATAAGGAATAAAATACATGGTTGGTTTTTTTTTGTCTTTTTGAGACAGGGTCTCACTATGCAGTTCAGGCTGGCCTTGAGCTTACTTTGTAGCTCAGGCTGGTCTTGAACTCACAATAATCCTCCTGCCTCAGCCTCCCGAGTGCTGGGATTACAGGCATGCGCCACCACACCTGGCACATGGTGTGTTATGTAGGACTAATATTAGCTTATAACACTCAATCTTCTGAATAACAAAGGTGAATATCTAACTGTAACTTAAAATATTCAACATAGAAAATCTTGAATACTCTGAATTCTTAAAAAATTCAAGAGTCATAGTCACAGGTGTGTTTATAATATGAACAACTTTTTATTTACATGGCAAGGATATAGGGAAAATTATAGATATTCATCTACTTCCTGTACTGCCAAAAAATGTCCACTTATATTTTGTTAAGAAAATAAAACAGGGATGATCAATTCAATATCTTTGTCTATTCATGTGTTTTTGAAAATAAACAATGTTATATTTTCTTTGAAAAATTAAATGATTCAATGCAATTAGCATGACTGATACTGTAATGTAAAACATAGTCTGATATTAAGGGAGATCATATTCTAAAATATTTATCAAATATCTTTGTATTTAAGTATTCACAACATGATGCAGTCTTTCTACAATATAGCAGTATCTAACGATATTTTTCATTTATGAAAGTGAGAAAAACAATAGATACACACTTGAAAGTTAGGTTGTGGATTCCTGGCCTTCTGTGTTGTGGGAGTGCTCCATCTCCTTTCTGCTTGTGCTGATTTACTCAGCAATAAGGGGCTCATGCAAGGAATGGAAGATGCTGTCCAGCCCACTGCAAACAGAGGAACAGCAATCCTGAAACCAAGTCCATGCCTTTGGCTGAGATTGGAGCCCTGCCAGCTTTTATGCACCCTGTGTGAAATTCTGGATCTGAATTTGGAAAATGATGACTGCACTATTCGGATCCAGAAGCACAAAGCAGCAAATATTGCTTAAAGTCACCAAGTGTGGATAGATTGTTTAAAGCAAAAACTACTGTAGGACATCTAATTTAATAGGTTGATAACCCAGAGTCTAATGTTGCAAAAATCCATTTCTGAGATTCCTCATGGAAAATAAAGCTAATCATTTATTGGCCATGTACTAGAGTGCTGTTTCTTGAACAATAATGTTATAAACATAGAAGAGCATGTCATTCTTCAGTGTATGACTGGAAAGTTAACTTTCTTTCCTGTGGAGCCTGAGTTTCTGCCTTTGGTCTTTGTGTGAGTTCTTGTAAGAGATATTAATCTAACCATCTTAATCTCTGGAAGTAAAAGGAGAAAATGCTTTTAGTTCAAATTTCTGCTCCTGAAAATCTTTTACAATGTACTGATTCACTTTCTTCCTTTCATAACTGTAATTCAGTGAGTTTAGGTTTTTTCATTTGATGGCTTCAATGCAATATCGCAGAACTATATTGAAAATGCTTTTTCACTGTACAGTAATTTGGATGTAGAAATAAAAGAAAAATGAGTAGATACTCAATATAATATTTAGTAAAACATTTGGAATAGAATATTGAACTTAGTGTATTTTCTTCTGATTAGATTTTCTTAGTCAACTTGAACTATAATAATACATAATAATAAGAAGAATAAACCAAACTCTGTAAATTGAAGATTTTTGCATTGCTTATGCAAATGCAAATTGATACTCATATTAGCAATTTGGATTTTTATTGACAGAAGATTTCTGGAAAAAAATTATAAGTTTTAATTTAAAAATTATTTGATTGTTACATCATCACCTCACAAAAATATGGAAAAGTTTTGAAATGAAATTTGTATTTCATGACAAATTAAAATATCTGAGTCAAACTTTCATTCTTTTAACTGTGTGAACATAAAGATTCCATTCCTATTTGTGAAAGGCACATTTCTTTACAATCGAACTTTTAGTTAAGATATGTATTTTTGCATTTATTTATATGTACCTATTATATATTTATAATGTCATCTGAACTATAATGTAATAAGCATGAAATTAAACCTGAGCGATGAGTCCTAAATATTATTATTAATGTAACAGGAAGGGAACACAGCTTGAGTTTGCTATTCCAGGTGGAATTTGCTGCTCTGGAAATTAGTGAAACAAAACCTTTGACATCCATGTTAGGAAATATAGATATGCATATTATTCCAAGAATTAGTGTGGAGCCCCAATCTGTCAAATTCATTTCTCTTTTTCTGATTATTATCACATTTAACATGTTCTAACATAGCTATTCTTACACCAGGGGCTCACAACAATTCATCTGAAATACTCTGACAGTTTATAGAAGTTCTACCTCTTTCCACCTTCTTTTTCTTACTCTCTTCTTTTTTGAAAAACTGGTTAATTTAAACTAAATAGTTAAACCTTTTGAATTTTACTATTGAAAGATGAAGGAAATGTTTCATGAAAACTAAGTACATATGAAGGCAGTTTTACAGTTTTTTTACATCCTCTTCTAAAATAACTTATTTTCCTTGACTAAAAGGTTATGCAGACAAAGTGCAAGAACTTCCTAATATATCAGGCTGTCCTAGCTGAGTCCTAACTCAGGCTTACATTACTCACCATGTCAACCGGAAAGTCAAACATTAAATCCAGCCTTGTTATCATGGTGTGCAGCTGCGATTTATCTATGAGATATCCTTAGCTCTATAGAGAGTGGACTTAATCTTCTAAGTTTAATACCCCATGTAATTTTCTGTAGAAAGCAATGAAGGTTGTTCTTAAAATACTTATATGTTTAGTGATTATGTTAATGCCCCAATATCTCAAATTTATTGTAAACAGTAGCTGTGTATGAAGAACCTATATCTCCACATCAGGCCATGCCCCTTGTACCAAAGAAGATAAATAAAGATACTTATTCCCAAGGACAAGATATAATGAATATCATTGAAATTTTACATCAGTCTTTTTTTCTCATTGGAATATCTTTTTAAATAAATTAAAATTTCTTCTTTTTTGATGATATATTAATTACTTTTCTCTTTGTGAGACAAAATACTGTACACCAGTAAAATTAAAAGAGGACAGGTTAATTTCAGCTCGGTTTGTAGGGATTGTCAGTTTGTCCATTAACTGGATGCAACACAGGGTGTTTCACGGCAGAGGGCTTTTTAGAGGAGAAGCAGTCCATGTTAAAGCAGGTAGGAGGCAGTGATGCAGCAAGTCCGCCTCTCCCTCGTTTTATATTCTTTCCAGGGTACAAGCTTATGGTTTGGCTCCTCCCACAGCTAGGGTGGAGCTTTCATCATCCACCTACAGCTATGATAATTCCCATCAGTGGTCTAATTTTGTATCCCACACCCTTAGCATCACATGGACCAGATCCAAGAAGCTCTGAAACCCCTACCTAAGAGTGCTTGAGTTTCAGGGGACACCCAGATGTAAGCCACAGCAGGCTACGAATAGCAAATTAGGGAAAAGCAGCCATAAGTACAGCAATGACAAATATTTTTTAACCAACTAGTGGAAAAACATTTTCATTATGTATCTTTTGTTATACATCTCAGGTAAAGTTACTGTATAAATTCCTCTGCAGTGCAAAGTAATTAAAGAAAATGCCAACACTTTCAGATGTAGAGCTGTACCTTGACATTAACCAATGTCTTGTTACAGTGGTTACTTTTCTTATTGGATATAGTTTCTTCTGGGAATAAAAACAGAACATAAAAACTATTGTTTAAAATTGTTCATATATGAAGAACATTTTAATATTATTTTGGGTAAAATTTAAAAAACAAAGGCATAGACAAGGATGCTTTTAACAAAACCACAAGAGTATAAGAAAATACATAAAAATCAACAAATTATTATTAAATCAACATATTAGTTTAAAAACCTTCTACATGGTAAAGGAAAAAAACAATAAAATGAAGGGACAACAAAGAATGAAGAAAACTTTTTCCTGCTATTTTCAGATATAGGACCTAGAATACCAGAAAAATTTAGACTCAGAACAAAAGATCCAATCAAAATATGGTTAACTGAAATGAATAGACAATTCTTGGCAAAAGAAATAATAGTGTCCAATAAAGATATGAGAACACGTTATAATGCTTTTGGCCATTGGGAAATTACAACAAAAACAGCACAGAGATTTTACATTATTCTAGTAAGTATGTCTATAAAGAAACAAAAATTAATTAATGCTATTGTGTTCATTGTTGGTTTCTATGCAAATTAGTACAGATATTATGGAAATCAGTATGGAGATTCTTTTTTTATTTATTTAATTTTTATTTTTTGTGACAGGGTCTCACTATGCAGTTCAGGCTGGCCTTAAACTCACTTTGTAGCTCAGGCTGGTCTCGAACTCACAACAATCCTCCTGTCTCAGCTTCCTGAGTGCTGGGATTACAGGCATGCGCCACTACGCCCAGCTTGAGATTCTTTTTTTAAAAACTAAAAAATTAGCAAGCGCAAATTCCCAAGTTTGACCTCCAGTATCGCCAAAACATAGGAATAAAAAATAAGACAAAACATTGAAAAAATAAAAAGAAAACTGGAAAGTTCATTCAACCTGGCTGTTTCTTTTTATGTACCTGATCCAAAGTGTTAATGGTAGAATATTATAGTGATACATGCATACCCATGTTTATTACAGTACAATTCATAATAGGTAAATTTGGAAGCAGTCTGTATGTCCATCAACAGAAGAACAGATAAAATACAATATGACAGTTATACCATGTACAAGGATAATACTGATTTACTGCTAGGTAAATGGATACACCTTTATATCATAATGTTAGGTGAGCTTACTCAGACAAATAAGCTTAAATGTTGCTTCTTTCATATAAGAAACTCAAAGTATAGAAAGAGCAAAATAAAAGGCAGATAATATGAAAAGGGGAGGTAAATAGGTTGCAAAAATGAATGGGGCTAAGAAGAGAAGGGAAAAGGAAAAACAAAATAATTAAGCTGTGCTGTATATGTGTATCAACTCCCCAGGCAGAGCATAATAAATTTGTGCTGATAAAAAAAAAAAATTAAAAAGGAGCATGTTAGGGTTTTGTACTGCGTATTCAGCATAGTCAAAATATTATCTTTACATATTTTAGCAAAAGTTAATGATAATGACGGTTTATTTATTCAGCCTTTTTCCTTTCGAAAAATAGAAAATGTTGTAAAGAGCTATGTTATAAAATAAGACAATCACAAGTCATCTATAGCATAATTTTGTAACATTCGGTGTTTCTCCAAATGAAAAGTTTTCCTTTCATGTAAAGCACAGCAGAGCTCTCCTCCATGACATCATAAATTCAGTGCTTCAAAATGATTCACCTAGAATTTTCATATTTCCCTTTTATAATAAATATTTTAATTTCCTCATTCTAATTTACTTTTGTTGTTTTAACTCTTTAACTTTCTTCCAAAAGTAGGAAATTTATTTTTAAAGTATTAACCTCAAAAATATTAAACTGAAATCTGGTGACTCTACTAGTGTTCAACTGTGTTGGCCAGTAATATTTTATTTGGGGACAGCTGCCTTTTAGGCAATGTATGCGTCGTTAGTATAGAGGATAAGGAAAGAATATGGAAGTCCTTGTGCTGCTGTCAGTCATATAAAAGTGGGGACAGAGCCTCGGCCCAGGATTGCGCTTGTTCTTTGATTCACTATGTTCTTTGAAAACAACAAGCAAGGTTCAAGTCTGCACTTGATTCTTCAGCTCTAATCAGAATTGGTCACAATGGCTAGACCTCTGATAAAAACTAATTTAGATCGGCTGAACTTTCTATCTTTTTCTCCTTCCCTTTCTTACAAATTATTTCAAAAAATAATTGTGCATAGTTCATTCCATTAATGGAGATCAAACACCTTCCTCGGTATTTTTTTTTTTTCTTTCCCATTTCTGCTTTTATTTCCATACAGGTAGCTTAGATTTTTAACACTGGGTTCTTTCTTTTTTCTTTTTTTTTTTTTTTAATCTTTTCTTTATTTGATACAGGGTCTTGCATACTGGGGATTGCATGCGGGCCTTGCACTTGTCAGGTAGGTGCTTGGAGTGCTGAGCCCAGGGCTGGCTTCTCTCATTGTTCATTTTTACTTTCATTGCTTTTGCCTATGTGAATGAACACAGTAGGATAAAGTCCAAAAGTCTTATTTGAATAAAATAAGGAAAAAGCCAATTATTTCTGAGAAAACAGGATTTACAGTTCAAATACAGGTTATCTTTTAAGTGCAAAAAATACAGTCATCACTCAAGAAGTGTGATGTGGAGTCATCCTGGCAAACCTTAGAGTCTTAAAAGGTACTTCCGTTTATCTGAGTTTTATAATTGTTTTATAATCACTTATTCTCAATCTGCCTACTTCACTAACTTCACAGGGACGAAAGGGGCTGTGTTTAAATAATTTAATGTAAAGTTGGAGGCTTAGAAATAACAATATGTTCAATATCTTCATGGTCTCTTACAGAGTAACTTATTTAACTTTTGTTTCAGTTTCTCCATCTATAAGATGAAAGCTACAAGTGTACTTGAGAAGCACACTAACAGATTTATCGAGACTCACTGTGTCCCACAGCATATTTTCTTCTTTTGTAAGTGTAGCTGAAAAGAATGTGAACTCTGCTTTTGTTTGGTAGATCGTTCCATAAGTGGTCATTGGGTCAGATTGGGCGATCCTATTGCTCAAGTCTTCCATCTGTGTAATGATTTTCTGTCTACTCATTCTATCAATTACTGAGTGAGGAGTTTTGAAATTTCCTCATGTTATTGTGAATTTGTCAATTTGTATTTTCAGTTCTGTCATGTTTGCCTTATGTGGCTTGAAAGATTTCTATGAGCCACTTGCACATCTAGAATTGTTTTGTTTTGCCAGTGAATTGTGCTTTTCATCACTTTGAAAGATCTCTGGAAATATTTCTTGTCCTGCAGCTTATGCTGTCTGTTACTAATATAGCATTCCAGCTTAAGATGAAGCTTGTCCTGTTTAATTTTTTCCAAATGTTTAATTTTAAAATCTATCTGTCTCAGTGACTCTTCTCTCATTGCTGGAACAAATACTCAACACCCAAAATGAAGATAGGAAAAGCTTATTTAGCTCACAGTTACTGGAGGTTTCAGTCCATCCTTAGCTGGCTCCAAGACAGAAGAGTACATGGCAGAGAGCAAACTTCCATGGCAGTGGCAAATGGCAAGAGAGGAAGTCTGTCTCTCCCTCTGTCTTATATAGCATGCAGGCTATGTGCCCCAGGATAGGTGTAGTACTCACACCCATAATCCCAGTGGATCATGAGTTAATCTCAAACTATTGAAGTCCCTGCTCCATGACTGCACGAGGCTTTGTGGGTACAACTAGACATAAACCATAATACTATCTTTATATAGAAAATGGGCTTCTGGTTAGCCTTGTATAGTTGATTCTTCTATTTTTACCCAAATTGTCGCACTGTGTTTTACCTTTCAAACGTTGCTCTCCTTTTGTTTTAAACTGATTGCAGATTGATGGTGATTAAAATACAAACTGTGTAAATCACTCATTTCTTCTTTATTTTGGATGTCCTAATTTAAGTTCAGAAACTATTTCACTTTCTATGCTTTGTTGTTCTGTAAAATATCAATCTCCTTTCTTTTGCTTTCTAATATGCATATTGAATTAATCAGTTTTGCTTCTAATAACATTTTATCATAATTTATACCACACATTTTACTTGTACATATGTCATAAAATCTATAATGCATGATTATTTTTCCTTTAGACAGTTATGTCTTTTTTAAAAAACTAAAATGAGGAATATAACTTATTTTTATTTTTCTGCGACTCTTTCATCATTTCCAACATTATATAACTCACTATTATAGATCAGGGTTTTTTTCTGATAGCATTTCCTTCATATCATAAAGGTGTAAGACAATGGATACTTTCAGTTTTTAATTCCCAGAAAACATATCTTATATTTGCTCCATAATATCTGTATCACCCTGGCAAGTGCAAGGGCTTGAGTTCAATCCATGGTTCCACCAAGAAAAAACACCAAAAAAAAAAAAAAAAAATATATATATATATATATATATATATATATATATATATATATATATGCTGTATTGCATCACTTGAGGGAGACTTCTGAGGATCCTTCTTTCCCTGTGATCTGGATATTTTCTCTAGACAATGAGTTAGGGAAAGAAGAGCCTTAATGAGTTGATTTGTCACCTCAGAGACTATTACCCTTATGGCCTGCTTTCTATTATTTTAAAGTGGTCACTTTGTATTTTTATTTTATTTGCAATTTGGGAGTATTGACGATTTGTCATTGGCTGTCTTCTTTTGCTGCTTTCATTTTAATAATGTTCACAGTTAGCTAAACTAGTAACAGATTAATTTGAACTTTGGCAGGCTTCCTCCTCCTTCTTCCCTCAAAGCACACTTCCTGGTATTATTAGGCTGAGAATGGAATAACCTTTATTCTAGGGCTCATTTAATCCTCCTATTAAAGGGTGACCCATACAAATCACCAAGGAATATGTTCTGTATTCTACATTTGTTTTTGTGTTTTGATTATTTACAATCTAAATGTCTTTCACAGGTCTCTGAGACCTGTGAAATATTTTCCCTATAACCTCTTAATAATGTTGCTTCTTTTGGCTTTGCAGAGCCTCATCCTGTGCAAGTGAAGCTTAGTGTTCACCAAGATCCAGGGATTTGGATTGCATCCCAAGAGTATTTTCTATGCATCACCATTATAATTTGTTACTTCTGTCTTTGAGTTCTATTTTCCCTCTCATTGAAATCATCACATGCTGAATACCTTGCCTTATTTATGCATAATTTATGAAATTCTTGAAAGTAGAAACATTGAAGAATTGTAGGGATCATCTCTTTCCTCCATTCTTTTTGGAAAGGAATGCGGTCCTGTGCTGCCTGTGTTCAACATACGAGCACTGTTTCCATAGATTGTGTCAGTTCCCTAGCATTTCACAGAGGGTAGGAGGAATTCAGTACCAGGTACTCCATCATGGACTAGAAAGAACTTGGAGGATGTTGAGAGACTAAAATACTATATCCCACATAAGTCTTTGCACAGCTCTAGGCATACAGTGAGTAATCACCAACAATGACCTTTCAGGTACACACACCTTCATCTTATACTTCCTTCTCTTTTTCTTTTTGAATTACAGCTGGGCCATGCATGCCAAGGTAGCAATGTTTGTCATACCCAAATATTATCAGATTAAATGAAAGTTTATGATATTTGGTGAGGCAAGTACTTTGGTTGGAAAATAAATTGTAAAGTATGCTATTTATAATCCAGCTAATTAAAAACTGTACTTTTCTTATACATCTCATCTAAAGTATATTTTTTCTCAGTAGCGCTATGCATTCTATGCATTCTGAATCAAGTAACCCTTTAATTCTTCTTTAATAGCAGGTTACAATTTTCCTTTACAGGAATCTTCACAATTTCTAATGATACCTTCTATCCCATGAATATATGTGTGATGAATTTCAATTCACCTAAAATCAATTTTTGGTGGAGTATCAGTATTAATAAGAAGGAATTTAAGTAAAAAGTAAAAACAAAGTAGGAATTTAAATTTACAGGAGTTTGAGAACACTACTTTAATTTGTTCCCTGTCATATCCCAGTGTTTGTTAAATTCTTAGGCAAAGAAATAAAATGTGCTAAAAATATTTTTCTTATATATTTGGTACAGTCTATAAGGTCTATAGTGTCTCACTACATAGAACAGACTCATGGTGATCCTCCTGTTTTCAGCTCCAAGTGCTGGGATTATAGGCAAACAACACCAAACACAGTCCCAATTGAAATCTCAGTATGCCCCAAGGGCAGGATCAGTAAATGTTTATCAATCTGGCAATGGATAAAAGAAATATGATATTATAATATAATCAAATTCTATTCAGCTATAAAGAAGAATAAACTTGAGACTTTTATAGGTAAATGGATGCAACTTGAGACATACTCAAATGCCAGAGTTATCTCCCCAGAGTTTTAGGTGTTTCTGTTTGTTTTCATTAATGTGAGTTAATATAATAGTATTAAAATAAACTAGTTACAGAGAAAACCCTATAAAACTATGTTTTCATTCAATAAATACTTCAATATTTATAATCTAAAATAAAAGGAATAACTGCACAACATCTGGTACTACCCTTGGCAAATTTCATCAATTTTGAGGGTTTTATTCAAATTTATGAAATAAAAGTGTTGTAAAAATTAATATAAAAGAAAACTTGGCTTATGTTCTAAGAATTCCTAATTAGGTTTTTAAAACTATTCTTCATTAATTTTAATTTTTAAAGAGTATTTAGAACCAGGGGCACTCATGAGAGAAAAAAAGAAGAGAAGAATTAATTGGAAATGATTGAAAGTTTGAGCCTGTAATTTCTTTTCACTTTCAGTATTAGTTAAATAACCATTTTATTGAGAGAAATACTTCAGGGATATTTCTTCAGTCTGCTTTAGATTTTCACATGTTGCTGAAACCAACAAATGTGTGTATTCTATATACATGCAAACAATTTTGCATCCATTCCATGAATGTAGGGAGAAAGAAAAAATAAGGATGGAAGAACATGCTAAAAGTAAAGTATTTAGGGATGGAGAGACAGCTCAGTGGTCTAATTGCCTGCCTGGCAATCGCAAAGCCCCAGACTCGATCCTAGTACCACATGTCTTGCCAGTCCCAGAATCCTGGACAAGCCAAGTCAGTTACTAAAATTAGGTGTGGTGGTGCCTAACTGTAATCCTGGCACTGGGGGAGCTGAGACAGGAGGAGCACCACAAGTCTGAGCTGCGCAGCAAGACCCTGTAGCAAATGCATAAAATTTTCTAAAAAGTATTTAAAATTAACTTTTACTAAATTTTATACACTCTTCTTCTTAAGTATGAACTTATTAAAAGTGATACACTGAAAATAAGATAAGTGGACTGGCAAGATAGCTCAGCAGACTGAGCGCCTGCTTGGGCAAGCACAGGGACCACAGTATGATCCCTGGCACCACATGAGGTGCTGACCCTGTCTCCGGGTGTGCTGCTGTGGCAACTGAGTCCAGGTGTGGTGGTCTATGGCTGTAACCTCAGAGCTGGGGAGGCTGAAAACAGGAGGATCCCTAGTGTCCAAGCTGCATAGTGAGACCTTGTACCAGGTACTTTAAAAATAAATAAATAAAAATAAGTGTAACAAATTCTTAAAATATCTTTGTAACATATTAAACACAATATCTATTTTAAATATATGGTGTTGCACTATATATAATAAACTCAATAACACACCACCCATTAAATGGCATTCTGACCTATTGGAATGATACGTAGGCCCTATTTATCCTTAGCAGCTGTATAACCATTTGTGCTTCCATAAAGTAATACCTTACATTAAGTATAAATGAAAGGAATTGTTTTCTTTCTCACACTTCTAGAACCTGGGCAGTCCAAGATAAAGGTGGTTCCACCAGAATTAGAATGGAGAGGCCCAGTGTCTGCATCCAAAGCCTTGCTTTGCTACTGTGACACTTGGAGGTAAAAATAAAATGAGTTTGGGCTCCTGCATCATGATACAATGGAAGGGTAAAAGGCTCTGGCCAACATTAATATGCTGAGCTGTAAAAGGCTCAAGTCAACAACTTCAGACATTGCCAATCGTACGGATAACCCACTACTATTATGAGCCATGGGACTATATAGGAATATTTTGCTGACTTCATGCACCTACAATATTTAAATTGCAATGAAATACCCATCTCTGACAAAACTAATTAAAAAAGAGGATACAAATGAAGAGCCATTTAGTGTTTGTATGTACAAAATAGGATAGATATACAGCTACATTCTTTTAACTCAATAAGAAGAAAGATTTGTGCTAATAGTGTTTGGAAGGGTAACATGTCTGCATCTTGTACTATGAATAGCCACTATAAAGACAACAATGTGAATGTATTAATTATTGAAACTATCCTACTAATTTGTTTTGAAACTGTCTCATTGCTATTTGTCTTCCTCCTCCTCCTCCTCCTCCTCCTCCTCTTCTTCTTCTTCTTTTTAGGGGTCTACAGGGTGTTAGGGTCTCACTACTTGGTTGGACTCATACTGATTCTCCTGTTTACAGCTTCCCAAGTTCTGGGATCATAGGTATGCCCCAACACACTTGGTCTAAATTTCCATCTCAAGTACCCTGGGGGCAAGGCTGGCATGGAAGGCCTGGGGATTGAACTCCTGGCTGGTGTACCTGCTGGTATTTGCTTTAACCCTCTGAGCGATTTGACCAGGCCTAGTTGTATTGTTTATATAGGTAAAAACCTTCTTGTCATGGAACTGGTAGAAATAAGTAATGTAACTGTTTTAACTATCCTAGTGTATTATTGAGTAGAGGTCATTATTTAATAAATTCCCTAAGGACCATATCTTTCATTTTTCATTTCTGCACTGCTTGGGGTTGAACCCAGGACTTTTGTACTGAGCTACATCCCTATCACTTTTCTATTTTTTCATTTGGTGGGAGAATCTCTAAATTGCTAAATGGTGCAGAGTGTGCTCAAACTTTAATCATTTTGCCTCAGCCTCCCTGAGTGCTGGGATTGCAGGAATGTGTCACCAAGTACAGCACAATTTTTTTTTGTTTGTTGGTCTGATTTCTTGATTAAGCAACTTATTATGGTACTTGGTAGAGGATTAGTGGTGTGTTTGAGACCCTATATTCAATCCCAGTATCACTAAAATAGTTGCTTGCTGGTCCTACATTCTAATACCTATCTTGGCTGCAGGTGTCCTAGGGCCTTGTGCCTGCCCACGGATGATATTGGCCCCTTATATCAATCAAAATGTTCAAGCTTCATTCACTCAGAGGTGTCTCGTTAATAAGTCAATGAAAGAAGCTTAAATGAGAGGAATTCTGTGTGCTAGATTCTCTCTGTGAATTGCTTTTGCTTGGTTTCTGATTATAGCTTGATAAACATATTCATTCATAGAACAACCATATCCATCACAGAAACACATCCATACCTTGATATATATATGATTTATCCAACTTCTTTTCTGTATTTTGACCATTTTAAATTAATCATACTATCTTTCTTTCTGTTATTTTTGAGGATACATGATAGAAGAGAGTGATGTTTTATTTAATTGAATATATAATTTCATTTTATTGAGGAAAATATTACAACAAATTAATGTTTACTTTCCTCTGGTAGTTATGATGAGATACACAACTTTCAGAGCAAAAGTCCATTCTCTATTACCACTCATTTATTCCTCTTGTAATACATGTTTTTCTATGGAATATCTTATGTACCCTGCTGCTTAAACTAAAGAGCTTCTGGGTTTCACTCCTAGTTTTGTTTAAATTTGTAACTCACCGTGCTCAAAATCAAACACTCCAGCTTGAATCCATAAAATCTCTATCCATACTTCCTATTTTGGTTTGTTAAATGGCTTGTTACTCCCTGTCATTCATAATGACAGATTTATGTTTCTGTAGCTGATCCCCAATGTTCTGTCACCAAGTTCTCTTGTGTCTTCTGCTACACTGCTTTTCTGAACTATTTTTTTCTTCAGTTCATTTTTAAAATTTCTCAATTGTAAAAATATTCTAGATTTTTATACTGCCTTTTACCATCCTTTCAGTACTAATAGCACATGCTATTCTTAGTTTGAATCTATGAATGCCTGATTTTTGTGGTGACACATCTCTGTTGTAAAGGATACTACCCATTGTTCAGCCAGTTAAGTCTTTTTACTTAACTTGGTGCAAGATCTCACTATGCAACCTGGACTGCTAGTGATCCTCCTGATTTCTGCCTCCCTGGTGCAGGGACTATAGCCATGCACCAGCATGCCCTGACTCCATCTCCAGTTCAGTGCACCCAGGGGCAGAACAGGCACGGCATATAGTGTCAAGGATTGAACCCTGGCCCCTGTGCTTACCTAAGCAAATATTTAGTCCCCTGAGCTGTATTTCTGGCCATGTTTTTTAAAAATATATTTGGCACAGGGTCTACAGAGTCTCACTACACAGATCAGAGTTGGAGTGGTCCTCCTGTTTTCAAACCCCGAAGCTCTGGGATTACAGGTGCACACCACCACACCCAGTCTCAATTGCCATCTCAGTGTGCACTGGGGATGAGGCCAGCAGCACACCAGGGATTGAATCCCTGGAGTCTGCATCCCATTAAGTCTTTATTCTATTGTATGTCTACCTTGTTTTACATTATCTCTAAGTCTGAACAAATCATCTTTTACTAATAATATTTATCATTTTACAAAATAATAATTTACACTAATAGGAAAACTATTGTTTCTATATCAACATAATTCTTAATAGAACTAAGCATTGAAATGTTATAATAATAAAATTATTCTGTTATATTGGGGAGAGAACATGATAGAACAATTTTTGTAACTATTCCTTTGCTTATACCTCTCAATCACAAAAAGAGTTGCTTTATTCACTATGTAAATAATATAAGACTAATAATTTTTCCATTTTCCCCCAGATTATCATCATCAATCATTACCATTTTTCACTCTTGATATGACCTAATTGTCCATCATTTTTCTATGCATACTGCAATAATCAACATAAAATTTCATGTGAACAAAGCTTTCACACTTTATTCAGCTTTGCAAGTTGCATTTCTTCAGGAGCAGTCTCTGAGATAATCTAGTATATCAGTTTAATAGGGAGCAATCAGATCTGTGGAGTACAGAGAACAAAACTGGAAGTAAACACAGGAAGAATTATTCATAATGTAGCACCATCCAAAAGACGTGCCATCAGGAGGTGACCTGCGGAGCTCTGGACCTGGAATGCACTTCAGAGTTCTTCTAGGTTGGGACAAGCTCAGCTTCTATATTTCACATTGGTCAATCACTGGCTGTTGCTTGACCTTGAAGGACCTTCCTTCTTAAATGAGGTGCTAGGCAGTCATCGTGAGAGAAAGCTGAGACCTCAGTACCTCTTGCTACAGTATTTCAAGCTGCTGTGGATACAGGTACTTTACTGCTGATAAGAGATGTGAGTGTAGCATCACAGGTCCACCTCTAAGGAGAAGATGCTGCTTCCTGCTGAAAGGCTCTGCTATGCCCAGGCCAAAATGATCCATGGGTGCCATCTGAGCAGGAGAAGTCACCCTTCTGGGTCTAACTGTGAAATCATCCACCCGTGAAACGTCTCAGACACGAGTCTTTAATATGAGCAATGATTACATCAGTTACTTAAGTAAGAAAGGCACATAATCAGCATCTTTAGAAATGCTGTTCTTAGATTAGTTTTACAAAGATGCTTTCATGGATGTGTTTATCAGATTAACTTGTTGACATAGTGCAAAGACTGAAAGTATGCTTTTAAAAGAAGAGAAACAAAAATGTAAATGTCAGTAGGACATAGGTTATCATCAACTTTGTACTCTGAAAACAGCAAGTTTGAATTGAAAATGCAATGTTTTCTTATCAGCATCATTTCACTAGCAGTAACTATAAGTGCCGACATTCTACCTTCTGACTGTGGTAGACAGACAAATGGCTCTCCAAAAGATGTCATGCCCTGACTTTCACAATCTGTGAATACGTTATCATGGCCAAAACACTTTACAGATATCATTAAGGTCACAGACCTTAAATAAGGAGATTGCTTTCAGTTATTATGATGGACTCACATGATACACAAAAAGAGAAGGATCCAAAGCATGTGAGGAAGTTTATTCATAATTTCTTTTTTTCCCATGCAAGGTCTCACTACATTGATCATGTTGGCCTTGAACTCACTATGTAGCCCAGGTTAATTTCAAACTCACAGCGATTCTCCTGCTTCATCCTCCCAGCTGCTGGAATTCCAGTAGTGTGAACCTACACCCCACGGCATCATTGCTGACCTTGAAGATGGATAACAGCACAGCTCATTAGAGAAGCTGGAAGGAGTCCTGAGTTATTCACCAAGTGACAAACTCAGCCTTACAGCTGCAAGGAACTGAATTCTTCCAAGAACTCTAAAGAACTAGAGAAATCTACCACTGAATCATCCATGTGCTGATGCAGAAACTCTAAAGAACTAAAAAAGAAATTCTTCCCCACAATCTTCAGAAAAGAACATAGACTTGCTCATGACTCTACTTTATACCATGAAAATTGTCTTGGGTTTATGGCACAAAGAATTATAAGAAAATCAATTTGTTGCATTCATGCTACTTAGTCTGTTGTAACAGGCTGAACACAGATTCCCTATGTTTCTTTAAATCTACATAAGGAGTCCAGCCAGATGCTATAATTAAAATGGAGTTTGAGTGGATAGGAACTGGGAAAGTGACACAGAGAGATAAGGTCAGAATGACAGTGATATAGACATGTTGAATTGCCAGCTTCATGATGAACTTTACACTCACTATTATTTTTCCTGGACTGATTTTGCCTAGAAGCAACCCTGCATGCACATGGACTCACCACTTTTCTTCTTGTAGGTGTGAAGATGAGTAATGCTTTTAAGCCTCCAGTAAAGTTGCAAAAATATTGATATTCATAAGATCAAAAGTAAACTACTTCTGGAATGCATTTTACCTATAAATGTGAAAGAAGGAGGCATCAATTTTTATTTTTACATGGTTTTTCATTGCATAACTATATGACTAATAGGGGTCTAAAGACGCCCACAGGCTTGACCCGCCTAATGTGGCACCTACTAGCCATCCTTGGTCACCTATAGGTTTGCCAGATGATATACTACATTCAGGAAGGAAAACAAAATAAAGCTTTTCTTCTTTTATTGGCCCGAAAAACATTTTTAACTTTTTTAATATATAAAAAAAGCTTCTTCTCAATTTTTTTGTTCAAAAATGGATCTTCCTCACAGAATGCATAAAAATAATTCCAGATGTATCAAAGATCTAAATGTGAAACCCAAAAGTGAGACTATTCAAAAGGCAAAGAGTAAATATCATGATGAACTACCACAGAGAGAAGACTTTCTTAAATAAGAGACACTCTCCACATCATTCTATAACTTATCTAACTTTCTTGGTCGGTCCCAATCCACCCAACATTTGGAAATACATTATTCTTCCTCAGCTCTGGTACACCTCAGTCTGTGCTGCTAAAAACAAATAAAAGTTCAGTCTCTTCTTGCCTCTCCTGGGGCTGCACTGACAAGCGGCAGACACAGGGGTGCCCGTACTCTGTGGAGGCTTCTTTCTAGAGTCCGAGGGCAGGTGCTCTGGTGGGCTTGAAGCTTATTTCTGTAGTTCTTTCACTCCACCATTCAAATGTCTCATCAGAGAACAGAAGTCAGAATATATTTTTGTCATCACTATTGCCTTCCTTCTCTGCTCTGGTAAATCTTCAAGATTTCCATATTCCAAAGCAGTTTATATTCTCCTTCTTCCCAAGGGTAGCTTTACCCTCTCCTCTTTTCTTGGGACTACAAATTCAGAACTATGCATTACCACATGCTTCTCCTGTAGGAAAAGTGTGCATCTTCTCCTCAAAGAGAGTTTATGTTCATTTGAACTTATAATTTTGCAAAACAGCTGAACATAACATGTGATATGATTATATATTTTTGTCAGTCCCTCAGAAGTAGTACTGAGCCATTTGGCTTCAGGGTGATGTTCTCCTTATCACAAAAGTTATGCTTTTTAGTCGCGAGCACTGTACTTCGCTCACAATGTTTTCATCTCCTGCGGTACTTTTTACTCCTTGAAAGGACAGAAATTATTTGGATACTGCACACCAATGGATGAGAATTCATCTAGAGCTATTTGGTGTGGGTCGTCACACGCTGGAGTTCTGAGCATCTTCTTTCCCAGAGTAACTTTTCATCTATGATCTTAGCTGGCACAGAGGGAAATGTGTCTACTTGACGCAGTATTCTACAAAACAATCCTAGCTTCACTCTACCTTCCGGGAAACTGTAGGCCGGAAAGAGAATTCACACCAAATACCAACATGTTTGACTATGAAAATATAAAGGCCCTTCAAAGCACAGAATTTGAAAATGTGTCATCAGCCATATGGCACACACACGTGTGTCATAGTCTCAGCGCCCTGGAAGCTGAGGCAGGAGGATCACCACCAGTTCAAGGCCAACCTCAACTAAGTAAGTGAGTTTCAAGGCAGGTCTGGGCCACATAGTAGACTTTATCTCAAAACTATTGAAAAAGAAAGAAACTAGAACATATCATTGCCTGCCAGTACTGGACTTTATTCCTTTAAAAAGAATTATTGTCTGCGCTATAGTTCAAAATTCAAACAGAGCTCTAAAAAGTAACATGTACGTACTGTGGACTTCTTTTCACTCATCAAACTGGATTTGCCTTTCTCTCACTTGGTGTTAACTCTAGCCTGAAGGTGGCTCTTCCTGGATTAAACTGCAAGTTACCTGAGGGAAGAGATAAAGTAGCACATTTCTGTCTTTCTCACAGTACTTTGTTCCGCATGCCATGCTAAAAGAGCTTCTTGTTAGGCAGGGAGGCTTTGACCATAAGAGAGGAAAGCAATTTTGCTAGTACTTTTATAAAGCACATTGAATTAACTTCTTAGCTTTCATAGAGACTCTGAGGCAGAGTGATATAACTGACAGAAATAGAAGAAAGGACATTGGTTTGTCTGAGGTAGCCACAGAGCTAATTAATTTAGGATATCTTCACCGCAGCTTCAATGTAGGAACCAGATTCTAAAATTAGAGTGTGTCATCTGCATTTCATCTTTGGATGTTCATGGTTTTTGAGCTTAGGAGGAGTGACTCCCTCTCACACCTGAAAAGAAGAGTAACATCCATATCCAAGAGCTGATACAACAATCAGGAGCTGGACTACAATGTGGAGGACTTGTGACCTAGTACACTGCAGGTGTTTTCAGTATTCTCAGTTCTATTTTTCTTGTTGGTATCATTGAGTATTATTATTGAACTTCTCTGTGAAATTCTGTAATGAAAGAAAAATATTGTTTCTACAAAGCAGCCTTGTTTAATTTTGAATGTATTTACTTTGTAGTCTTGTAACTATATAGTATTCCCTTGCCTATGGATTCTAGGCCTACCTTCTGGAAACCTCAGAATAGAAGCATCTGTTTGTCCCTTTGACCACATTTTATATGGGTAAAAAAGAGCTGTGTAATCCCATGCAGCCCTCTCTTCTCCAAAGTACACACTCTGAGGTCTCT
Source organism: Ctenomys sociabilis (assembly GCA_004027165.1). Lineage (NCBI taxonomy): Eukaryota > Metazoa > Chordata > Mammalia > Rodentia > Ctenomyidae > Ctenomys > Ctenomys sociabilis. The sequence continues at coordinate 73,605 of PVKA01003635.1, read as the reverse complement.
AAGAGAGGTACTTTACCATACTTTTCTTTTTACAGATAATATCATTTGGGATTCAGCTTTCGTAAAACTGCAATTCATTTTTTTGTTTAAACATGGCAAGGCTGTTTTGAACTACCATGCCAAAATATCGAACCTCACTTATGGTTTAATTTCCATGAAATTTGTAACAGCTGCCTCATAACTTCATTAGAAAAATTAAAAACAATCTATTATAATCAGCTTTAACCTATTCATATAATATAATTGCTTTCAAGTTAGCAACAAGGTACAAGTAACATTTGTTTTTAAATACATCCGACACAGAAAGAAGCAACTTTCCCGTGGTCCACAGAAGAATACTCCAGGATCTTTGCTTTTCCCCTGACAGATGATAGGAGATATGCAGTCCGTATTCCTTGGTGGATTATACTTTGTCTGGTGCTGATTGCTCTATTGTGGGAGGAATGTTAAGAGGCATAGATTTTGAGACCATTGTATTCAAGAGCAATTGTCCTCTCAAAGAATTGTGCAGATGAACAGTATCTAAATTTCTCTTTTAGGGCCAGGGAGATGGCTCAGTGGAATAAGCGCTTCCTTGGCAAGTGCAAGGGCCTGAGTTCAATCCCCAGCTCCACCAAAATAAATAAATAAATAAATAAATAAATAAATAAATAAATAAATAAATAAATAAATTTCTCTTTTGTCTTTTTTCTAAGACATGGCCTAGGTATGTAATTCATTCTGGCCATGAGTTCATTAGATAGACCAGGATGGCCTGAAACTTGTGGTGATCCTCCTGCCTCAGCTGTCCAGGTTCTGGAAATACATAGTTCTGCCTATTTTTCTGTCTTTTTCTTAACAGAAATTTCTATTTTGATCTCTTTCCCCTGATGCACATAAGATTGATTTAAGTGTGGTTTGCTTACTGCCTTATAGGTTCAAGGCTTTTTGTTCTGGTGGCAAAATAGGAAAGAAACAGCTGCACAAGGTCCTATCTATGCCTTTCCTGTCTTACACATTTATTGGGTCTGCTAAGCAGGAGGAGGCTTGTTCACTTGTCTTTCCCTGCCATGTTTTCCTATGAGCATGCAACACATAGATAGGTGCCCACCCGAACATCCAGTTCATCTTGCCAAATTCTCATGGTAGTCCACCATTTTTAGTCTTTATAAATCCATCAAACACTTAAACTAGTTTCTTATTTCCAATTTATAAGATATTGCCTATGCTTGATATTCCCTTGCAATATCTGCAGTTCCTTGCATCTCATGTAAGTCAGTTGCTTTTTGACAACAGTGTCATGCTATGTAGAACAGGCTGACTTTGAACTTGTTTTTCATTGTTCTGTCTCAGCCTCCCAGGTGGCGGGATTACAGTGTTGTGCCACCATGCCTGGGTAGTTGATTGCCCTCTGAACTCAGGCAAGAAGAGATTGTGACTTTTGTAGATGGTTTGAATTTTGCTCATTGTTGTAGATGTTGCAGTTGTAGTGGCTGGGGCACATGGGGCTGACCCAATTCCTATGCTCAGCAGATGTCAGTGATACTTGCAAGTGTTAAGGCTAGGGTCGGCCAAATAGCTGAAAGGATTAAAGTGCTTGCAAGTAGAAGCAAAGCCCAGGGGTTCGAGTTTTGGGCTGGCCATACTGGCTCTACCCCCAGGGCACACTGAGAAGTCAATTGAAACTAGGCATGGTGGCACGCACCTATAATCCCAGCTCTTGGGAGGCTGTAAACAGAAGTACCACTATGAGTCCAGTCTAGTTGTGAAAACTTGAACACTCTGTAGACCCTTCCCTAAAATAGGAAGCAAGGAAGGAAGGAAGGAAGGAAGGAAGGAAGGAAGAAAGAAAGAAAGAAAGAAAGAAAGAAAGAAAGAAAGAAAGAAAGAAAGAAAGAAAGAAAGAAAGAAAGAAAGAAAGAAAGAAAGAAGGAAAGAAAGAAAGAAAGAACAAAGTTAAATTGGCTGGACTTTTGTATTGTATTACATTTACATGTCTGCCAACACCTTTTAATGTTTTCAGCTGTATCCTACTTAGAGTTTAAATAAAGACTTGTTACTATGATGGAAAAAGAAAGAGATTGCAATTCAATTAAGCAAACTAATTCTTAGATTCACTTGCAGAAATTTGTAATGGTAACTAAAATGAAATCCTATAAAAAAATCATGTTCAAATGTGGTTAGGGGATTATATTAGTTTGAGTTTGTACATTTCCTTCAGTATTTGTTGGAGGACTGGAAATTTATTTATTTTAAACTATTTCACAAGTGTACTTGTTTTTGTTTTTTTTTTTTTTTTTTTTTTTTTTTTTTTTTTTTTTTTTTTTTTTTTTTTTTTTTTTTTTTTTTTTTTTTTTTTTTTTTTTTTTTTTTTTTTTTTTTTTTTTTTTTTTTTTTGGTGGTTGTTGTTGCTATATCCTGTTTTATTTGGGAAAAAAAGCAATTATCCTCTCTGAAGGAAACATGTCTCAATATATGAAGTGATCCTATAGACTGAATTTAATTTAACTTAACCTAATTTCAGTTAATTTTGTTTTTAGATAAAATATAAAACTAACTTGTTGTTGTTGTTATTGTTGTTGTTTACTCACAACGATAAGTCCCAAAACTCCAAATAGTCCTTGAAAAGTCATGAAGTGAAGTCATAAATTAATTTGATCAATACATTTTTTAGAAAGGTCAGCCAGATAGCTCAGTGGACTAAAGCACCTGCTTAGGCAGAGCACAGCTGCAATGGTTTCATAACCTGAGTGCTGTGCTGGCCCCGCCCCTGGGGTGCACTGAGATGGCCACTGAGACTGGACATGGTGGCATGCACCTATAATCCCAGCATTTGGGTGGCTCAAAACAGGAGAATTACTATGAGTCCATTCTATGTAGTGAAACCCTGTAGACCCTGTGTACCTTGTACCAAATACATACATACATATGTACATACATATGTACATAATAACTTGTTCGGGTTTATTTTGTCATTGGTCTTGGAATTGTGATCACTCTTATCTCTATCTAGAATATCTTCCAATACCCTTTGCAGATTGATTTAATAATCATGAATTTCTTCAGTTGTTTTTTGGTATTCAAAGTATCTTATGTCTCCGTCTATTCTGAATGTAGTTTTGCAGAGTACATCAATCTTATCAATCTGGATGGGAAGATCTTCCTTTCAGGAATTCAAACACTTACCTCCAAGCTGATCTCGACTTCAGCATTTGTGTTGAGAGTCAGCTGTCTTTCTAAGGAGCTTCCCTCTATAGGTGATCTGTTTCTTTTCTTTAATCATTTTTAATATTCAGTTTTCTGTAGAATTTGTGGAATTTTGTTATTATATCTATATCTATCTGTCTGTCTGTCTGTCTGTCTGTCTGTCTGTCTGTCTATCTATCATCTATCTATTTATCTTGGTCATGATATTTGGAGTTCTAAGTGCCTCACTTAGCTATAGCATCTGAATTTGTTCCTATGCTTGAGAAATTTTCTATTATTTCTGCAAATATATATTTTTACATTGTCTTGCAGCTGCTGAATTTTATTTCATTTTTCTTGTTATTTTCAAGAGAGCCTTCATTTTGTGGTCATTAGCTCAATCCTATTTTTAAGTTTTGAAAATCAATGTTCAATTTTGTTCAAGTTGTTTTGCCAACTTTCAATGGATTTTTTAAATTTCCAGGATACCTCTTTGAATCTGTTTCATGCATTCTAGTTATTTCCTATATTAAACTTTCTTTTTTTATTGTGGAACTGGGGATTGAACTCAGGCCCTTGTGCTTGCCAGGGAAGCACTTATTCCACTGAGCTGTCTCCTGGGCCTCAAAACTTTCATTTTTTTTTTAAATCTATGTCTACTCTAGATTTTCTGTGAACTTCTTCATTATGGTTGTCATATCTCTTTTAGCTGAGAGATTATTTCTGGCCTGATTTCCCCTACATCCTCAGAGATTTCTTTAATTTGGGCACTATCTTTTCAAAAATTTCAGGTCCATGTATCCCATTTTCCTCTATTTGATCTCTTTTGGACTTGTTATGTGTGGCTGGAAGTCTGAGATTCTGCTGTTTTTACTTCATCTTGTCATGTTCTATTCAAAATGAATTCTTTTTTTCCTGTGATGATCCTTGTAAATTTATATTGTAGGTAGCTTTGTAACTAATATTAAGGCTTTCCTAGGAAAGTTCTGCTCTTCAGGGATGTTTTCTGTGTGTTAGAGATTCTTGATTTGTGTCTGTCCTGAGATCATGCCTTTACAGTTAATTAAAAGTGAGGTTCATAGTGTTTGGTTCAGTCCCCATTCCTCTGGTGATGGGCTGTGTTGAATTTATTACTTAAGTCACAGCCTTCTGGTATTGTTATGGAAGGGTGAACAACAGATTATGATCACTGTGACATCCTAGCTAAAGTAGTATAATTAATAATAATAATATCATGGCAAACAGTTTAGAAACTGCCAAACTCTGGTAGCTATTAGTTTTTATGCCTTGAGTGCTAGGAGCAAAATCAATATTTATAAACCAAAACCAATTATAAATTATGAGCTTGTGTGCAAAATGTTTCC